>VZTL01058818.1:0-12549 GCA_013400535.1 Scopus umbretta | reverse complement strand
CTCCCCATTTCCCTGGGTTTTTTTTTTTTTTGCGTGGGGGGGGAGGGAGGCATTGTTGTCAGTGGCGACTGTTAACCCAAATAATAATAATAATAAAGAAAAATCGTTACAGCTGGGTGCTGGCTGAATATGGCAATTACTATTATTGCCAATCACGATTAGAAATAATTATCCTGAAAGCACGGAGGGTTCAGCTGCCAAGGTGTTTTGAACAATCGCTTCAAACCGAACAGCAAAATATTAGGTTCGCACGCAGGGGACGACGGCGAACTTTCAGTTGTAGCAGCCTGCGGCGGAGACCTTACCCCGGGTGAGCTCTAGTTTACTTGGGAAGCTTCAATGTGCCACCCCTTACAGGCCCAGCGCCGTCCCGCTCCCGCACCCTCCTGCGCGGTGGCCCTCCCCGAGTGCCCAGTCCCGCTGTCCTCCACCAAGTTCCCCGAACGCACCGGGTGGCCAAGCACCTTCTCAAGGCAGCGGCGCGCTGCGCTCGGGTGCCTTCATCTTAAATAAGAGCAAAGCAAGCAGATTTCCAGGGATAACGCGGCCCCAGAGCGAAACTCCGCTTGCTCCGTTTATGCTGCACAACTCCACGCAGGCCCCCTCATTCTAGCTCTTCGAAATGATGTGTAACTAGGAGGAGGTCACAGGTGACTGGCAAGTTCAACGTACTTAGCTCAATTATCCAAGTCTCATTTCCAAAGTGTGTTCAGTTGGATCTTCCTGCCTCCCTCCAAATTATCTTAGAGGGGGGAAAAAAAAAATAATCAAATGAAAGCAGACAATTTAAGCCAAATCCTGTATACCATTATTTATATGCAAAATCATTTTTGTGATATATACTCCCCTTAATGGCTGTGGGATGCCAGATCTTTCCAAGCGGATTTACAAACCTAGCCATCAAGTTATTTCAAGGGCAGGCCTATTAGGGACAAAAATAATTATGAACTTTCAGAAGCTTTGTTAAAAAATAAGTTTCTGAATGTTGTCTCTTTAAATTTTACTTAAGTTTTGTTTTTAATTTAAGCCTGGAGGCGCAGCAGAGAGATATGCAGAGTCTAATAAGGAGCTTGGAAAATAATGTGCTGTAATCCAGTGCCGAGCTATTTCTCCATAAAATATGGATAAGGAATCAATTCATAAGCGCAAATATCTACTAGGACTGAGTTTTAACATAACATTTCACATGAGCATTCTTACATGCATTATTAAGGAGATAACAAAAGTGCTTCAAATCAAGCTCTGTACAGTCACATCTGGAAATGCTCTTTTCTGTCTAATTTTCATTTTTTTCCCCTCGAAAAAAAATGTTAGAAGGAAAACTAGACTGTCCCCTTGCATATTAACTGTTACCATCAGCTTTTAATCAGCAACATGTATAGTTAGATTTACAGAATCCATTCCACGTTGCCCCTTTTAGAGAACAGTAAAATGAAGATAGTATCTTTATTCATTTATAGAATCTGATGTTCAAACCAAAACCACACACAAATAGCATATACATTGCTTTATGCATATAGACAGGCATGTAGATACATAGACACAACACACTGATACATGGAAACAAGTCAGGACCATGTGCTGGAAAACATAATAAAAAGTATCTGTGCATGTCATCAGATCCTAAGTCAGACGTCATCAGATAAGAAGTGGTCTAGGGAAAATTAGTTTAAAATCAGACACAGCTAATTTCTGAAGGTATTGGAACTGTAGCAAGCTTTGCTGCACAATGTTTAATCACTGTTGGTTCTAAAGGAAGCTCTTTAGGCTTTTCAGCCAAATAAAGTGTTACCACTAAGCAATGAAGGGTTAACAATGAAGGGTTAATAAACTCCCCACAGGTTGCAAGGAGTTGACACAGGTTTGGTTTCGGGTTGTTTTTTTTCTGTTGTTCTTGTTTTTTTTTTTTTTTTTTTTTTTTCCCCTTCTATTTTTAATTTTATTGAANTTTCCCCTCCTAATGTATAATTTAATGGAATGCATTCTGAGGACAAAGATAAAAGACATCTCTAAGATCTACTACTACTCTTTTTTTTTTTTTTTAAATAAATATTATATTTTTCCTTTAAATGGAAAGGCAAGCAAAGTATTTTCCAAACAGAAACAGCAAAGATTATTTAGAAGAAAACCCTTAAGAGTTGCTTTTCTTAAATACTCTGGAGTTTTCTGAACAACTCTGATGTACTCATGTTCTTATCACAACTATTTTCTTTTTACTATTGTAAGTGGATATTCAAGCTAAATTGATGCTTTATGTATATCCTGTCTCAATTTGTAATACACTATTCTCTGTAAGGAGATAATTTGAAAAAAAAAATACAAAAAAGAAGAAGCGATACCACTGACAACAATTTACTTAAATTCACAAACCTTGAAATTGATGCATCTCCTATCAATCATAGTCAGAAGCCGCAGTAAAACACATCCAACATTTGTATATCAAAACTGGGACTAAAAAAACACCCTGTTTTGTTCAATTTAAATGTCCTTCAACATGTTGTCACTTTATACGCTGATATTACTGGGGGAGTTTTACTATGGGTTAGCTTTCTTCTGTCAAACATATGCAAGACAGTAACCCTGCAAAATTAAAGTGCATGCCATTATACTGCACAGATGTTTGTTCTCACTCAGTTACTGACAATGAAATACTTATTAAATAATAATAAGGAGATATTGACTTCTCTATTCTGTCGATATGAAGATCTGTTGATCTGTGAGGTTAATATTGATGGGGCAGAGTGAGGTAAACGTTTCATCAGGAGGTCAAATAAATCCCAATACTGGCATAAAGACCATAAAAAACCCAACTTTGGACGTACACGGAAACGAACCCTTTTTTGTATTTATTGGGCATACGAGCACCAGTTCAACCTATCAGCACGCGCGAGCTAATGCTGAAGTAAATCCTCGACACTACATTCAGGAAACATATTCCAAAAATGTCTATCATAGGTATTTAAAACTAAGCTCAAATGATGCCAAGCACTTAGGGTCTTTAGTCATGCTGCATGTTCTGTTGCGAATGGCACATTTCCTTTAAGTATTACTGGAAGGCTCTACATACAACCTCAATATTCTTCACATTAAGGGGATTTCTGTTTGAGCTGGAGAAACGCTTTTTTTTTTTTTTTTAGATAGGATGAGCTCTCTGTCAAAATATTATTTTTATTTGTTGTCTCATCAAAACATCACTGAAAGTTCCCTCTCTTTACCCTCTGCCACAAAACACAATAGTGCACACGCTTTGAACAATACAAAGAGCCATTTAACTTGATGTCTGGCAGAAGAAGCTACTTTCTTGTTCATTATTATCTTTAGATTTTCCTTCATTCTGTTTAAGGGAGGCTTAGAGCTGCTTTTTTTAGAAGAATATTCCATCAGTCAGGTAGGTCTCGTACTTTGACAGCATTATTCCAGCATGTGAATTTAATGTATGGTACTTATACATGTAAGCAATCTGTGTAACTTGCTTCTGGGCTTTTGAATAGAAATTAAAAAGATGTGACCTAACACGTAAGACAATAAGAGGCCGTATGCTTTTGGATACAAGCGCCAAATGACGAACTTGTCAATTTTCCCCTTTTTGATTTTTAATTAAGGCCTCGATCCCACGATTAGATTTGCAGGGGCAAAACACACGTGCAAAGCAGCTCGCCCCATAGTATGACTGTTGACAAGGGAAGAGCTCAGTCAGACAGAGCTTACTGTAAGGCAGTGACCTAAAAATCAAAACACTACTTCAGATGCCCTTGCCAGAGATCGCAGCCTGGTTTCTTGGGCAGAAGTGGCCTTTTCACAGACTTCTCCCTCTCTCCTCTCTGTAGCAGAACTGGTGTGCCTCAGCAGGGAAAGTCAGGCAAGCTCTCGGAGCTTTCTCTGCATACCTGTGACATCTTGTTGGTAGGACAGTGGAGGAAAAAAATCACATTATTGCTATCTGTGCTGCTCCTGTTCCGAAGGTGCGAGGCTGGCCATCTGCTGCTCCTTCCAGGGATCACGTAGGGGCCTAATACCTTGTATTCTGTTGTTTGTAAAATGTGATGACTTTTGTCTGCGAAAGGTAACAAAAAATGTTTCTTTTTTTGACCTCATGCTTCCTTGTCCTTCTCGCGTCCTTCTTCCCAGCGTGTGTTCAGCAGAACGCTGTTCCTGTTTTTTTTGCACCTCAGGCCATGATGTTGTTTGAAGACTCTTGTCTCTGCAAATTCCCGCATTCGCCGAAATCTCTGTTAAAAGCAGTGGGGTTTGTGTGCTTGTGTTCTGCCTTGCTGGCTGCTTTTGACTGGTTTTTAGATGTCTTTATCATTCTACATCTTGGGAGACTTTCTCCTACAATCATCTGAAGTATTTCCCAGTTTCTGTGTAATGGTAGTCAGACAGCAGAATCTCTGGGAGCAAGGTTTTGTTTCATGGCTACCTTGTTTTCCACCATTTGGTTGGATGTTCTTAAAAAAAATTCCTTCTAGCGCACATGTCGGGCAATCCTGGTAATAAAATCACAAGAAAAAGACACTTTTCAAACTTTTTAACTCACACTGAGATTTTCTTAAAGTTTGCTAACATTTTCAAAAAAACATTTAGGCAATTTAGAGGCACGGATTATGGTAACCTCAGGACTCCCGGGCAGGGATCCACGTGTACAGATATAACAGCTAGACTATGGTCTTGTGCCCCAACACATCTTTGTACGTATTTCTCTGAATGTATTTATCTGAAACAACATCAGTTTCTCGGAGCTGGGGTATGCAAAAGGATCCAGCAAATACGTTGAATACTTCTAGTGATAATTACACTTTAGAAATATTATCATATGACACTATTTCAGTGCACGCCTTTGCAAGTGCAAGGTGTATTCTCTGTAACGTTCATCCTACTCTACCAAGCTCATTCTTCACTGCAGTTTCAAGCCTGAAGATTCTGTACCGGTGTTTCTTACGTGGCAATAAAGATACTGACGGAACTATTGCTGTGCTAGTGAGTTAAGCTGAATAAGAGAAAAAATCAGTAATGACTAGGGGGCTCTCATGTCTAGTTGTATGCTTCGCAAAATAGATTGTAAGAGAAGGAATAGGCAGCAGACTGTGTAAACTGAGCACAGACAATTCCCATGCTGTGAAAACCCTTCTGCCTTAAGAACACTAGCAATGAAAAGGTTACAAGAAAGGGGGTAATAAAAATATCAAAAGAAACCAAATAGAAATAGGTTTCTTTGCAAGTAGAGAAGCCACTTTCTAATATGGTGGCCTTATATACAAGTACATTTGTCTTCCAGACCCTCTGCTGTTGATTAGAATTCTGATGCCACTGGAGGGGTTACAATTTTGTTGAGTTTCTGGATCTCAATTGTGCTGTCAAGGGGTCATTCTTTCTGGTAATAAGGTAGCTAGTGGCCCCTGGGAGAGAAGGAAAACAATTGACTCTTGAAAGCAGAAACATATACTGAAGTCTAGAGCAGATTTCTGGCAGTGGACCAGGCCTTTTCTCATAGCATTTGTCATTGTAGCAATGAAAAAATTGTGGGAGTTCTACAGGCGGCCAAAAAAGGAAAACAGAGCACAACAACAACAAAAAAGGAGCTAGATGTAATTTATTTTGGAATTATATTTAAGAGCAGGTTGTTTTTTGTTTGTCACACTGTTGGTTCACTTGTTAAAGATGTGGATCCCATTAGATAGAAATATGTTGCTTATTTTAAAGCAAATGATTATCAAATGACTACACTTCAAAACATTTTTTTGCTTTAATTTGAAGTGAAGTCATTTGAGTTTGAAACATATGCCTTTGCTAAATGCAGAATATTTTGTTGCCAAAACCAGACAACTTCGTTTCGAGTCCACTGCTTGCAAGCATTGTTGATCCTGGATGTCACTGACAATATGAGTCTTGGCAATAAGTCTTTACAGAGGTCAGTAGTAAAGTCTTGCTTATTACCACTAGGCTTTTTTGTTATTATTATTCTATCGGGTCAAAATGGTCTCACCATATAATCATACTCAACCAGACCAAATGCAATATTGCATTTGATAGGCTTTGGACGAATTATTCCACTTTGTACAACTGGAAAAATCTCACTTCTTAAAAATAATTTATCCTGAGACCTGCATGTAAAGGTTTTCCACATCTTTCTGAAACCTGGCTTCATTATTTTGCAGGCTGTGTTACCAGGCTGTGTTTCTTTGTTGTATTATAAGCATACATAAACCGTGCACGCATACATGTGTATGCATGCCATCACACAAACACATCACTGGCACTACATGTAATTTGACATATGATTTATATTATACTTGCAAGATTTTAAAGTGCATTTCAAATTTACTACAAGCCCCAGCATTGCAGCTGACATACGTGGATTCAGCTCATCGTTTAACTGAAGTACCCGAGATGGGGCTGTAGCAGCTTTGAGGCTTCCTCTGTTGCCAAAGAAGAAAGGCAGGCACACGCAGAGACGCACTTCTCCAAAGGTACTTGCCTTTCTTCGCTGGCTATAGAGCAAGTCTAGAGCAAATCTGCTCCCAATTCAGAATAAATGACTGAAGAGAGGACTGTAAGGAATCCTTACCGAAACGTGCAGACAAAGTGCCATATCTTCTGCTGTCACCCATAGATTTTGAGCGGGAAAAGATCTTTCAGTCTAGGATCTCAAATACCTCATATAGATAATCGCGTGTGAAGTTTTACACAGAAGAAAACCGAACAAAGCATGGGCTTGATCTTTTTTAATTTTAGTTGTCTAGAAGTCAGGTATCTAGTCTGTACCAGTCGTCGTCTTTTACTCCATAGTCTACTCATTTAACTCATTTGTCTTAGAATTAGATGAAATAAGCTGAGAAGGAGGATCCTGAGACACATGCATGGTAGGTGAGATGTGATGGGTGGGGGTGCATTCATTACAGAACAAATGTAGATGCCTAAATTAGGAGAGCTGACCTTTGGATTAGGATTTTAGGTGCTTAGGATACCTTTTAGACAGCTAAAGCAAAGTGAAATGAAATGAAATGAAATTTTTGCTAAGGGATTTGTGCGACAACATGCAGAGAAGGCGGCATTTGCAGATTCAGGGTAAAAAATAGTTCTACTGTTGCCTGGTAAAATCCTGACAACCCCCTGCCTTGTTGCATTAGGTAAAATGGGAAGAAGAAAGAACATCTTGAAGAAGCCCTAATCTCACACCACATAGAGTACCGTGCAACCGACTCTGGAAGGGAGAAAGGTGTTACTCCTTAAGTAGTATTAGAGAGGCTGGCTAGAAAAGTGACTTTTCCTCGTGCCCCTAACTGGGCACAGGGAAATTAGTAATAGACATTTTCACTTTAACTTCTCTTTCTCTCCCTCTCTGCCCCCCCGCATTAGGAAATAGCAGTAGTTTTGTGTATACATTCCAATATCCAAGAGCGTGTCAGGTTTCTCTTGTTTATCTCGTTCTCAGCACAGCTCATGGAAACTCATTTTCATACAACTATGTTGTCTCATGTTTTTATTTCATCATGAAAGCAAATTTTAAAAAGCCCTAGTGTGATTAAAATAACCAATCTTCATTCATTCTTAAGACCTTTCCTCTGCTATTTTTTTAGTTAAGACTAATTGCATTGTCTGATGTTATACTTCTTGCAAGGGTGAACAAGCAGATTCTTTTAACTGGACTTTGTACAGATTTACAATTACATTTATAATTTAGGATCCTAGAAGGCACATTTTGCTTAAAGAATATGAATGTTACTTTCAGATCTTTTAACTCAGAGCATCTGTTGTTGAAGGAGCTGAAGGTTTATTTACTCATTAAGTAAAAATTCTCAACAGGTAATATTAAAAACAGTACCTTGCTGCCCAGAATAACACCATAACAGAAAACAAAAATCAAATGCTAAGGTTAGCCATAAGATAGACTAACTGGTGACATGCTCTATTGTGAGCTGAAGCTCTGTCAGATTGTCAAGAGGAATTAGTTCTTAAGCAAGGTATTTATAGGAACATAAGACTGGAAGGCACCACCAGGGTCACAGAATCATTGCAATAGAAGAGGATTTCTTAAATAACATTTCCACATGATCCCATGAAAATCTTCCCCCTAGCTTCTCTGAAACTCCCTGCTGGTCCATTTTTACTGTAAAGCTGGCATTCAGCTTTTTCTGACCATAGGATCAAGATTTACTGACCAGACATCGAAGCAATTTAATACCTCTAGGTGCATCGGTTCACCCTGATCTACATCCTAGTTCTAATTTGCGACTGACTGAGCAAAGAAAGGCGAATACTCATTCCCCCTTTGTGAAACTCAAGAAATGTATCAGAAAGAATAAAAATCCTTCCTGGGTATTGCAGCTGATCAAGAAATGCCTTGCAGGAGGATGAATACAATATCAATACAGCACGGATACACATTCGATAGCCATAGTTTAAGAACTGAGAGCAAGGGCTGCTCTGTTGTCCTTATCTCCTATAATGGGGCTTTCAAGACTTTCAAGCAGCTGGTGTCCAGATAATTTAGAGACTTGCAGGCAGAATTGCATACAGAAGTGAAAAGGAATCTATTGCAAATGGCTGAGCAACTGAAGTCTGTGATGATTCATCCTACTCACAAGGCAGGCAGCTGTTTTCAGCAGAATCTGCAGCTTTTGGGTGGACTTACTGGGCTGGTATCCTTCCTCCTGCAAAGCTATTAAAGTGAGTGGAATTACATACGGGATGAACTTGGCTCTTTAGGTGTGGGAGAAACCATTTCCAGTACTGACATATGGATATTAGCACTTCTTTATGCAAGGCTTACAGACAGGCTTTAGGAATGTTTACAAGGTGGGAAGGACAATGAAAGAACATGTAAAATCATTTCACCCTGATTCATCTTTGGAAGGAACTCTGCATGTGGATCTCTCTCTTTCCAGTTGGCTGTGTCTGCCAGAACCCTTTCTTCCAGCTCTGAACCTCATAGCCCTCCTACACCAAGGAATTTGGGCTCTGTCCAATGGAGGGTTGGGAAGAACGTAGACATTTCCTCCACACTCCCACATGCTTCTCGTCTTGGGGACTAAGGATAACGCTGCTGAAAAGTGCATGTGAACCATGTTAAAAGTCCTGAAGAGCTGGTATGAAATTTTGCTCTGGCAAATCCTCCCATTACCCACGCATACTGCGGGCATTGGTCCTGAGTCTAGGAACCAAAGCCCTCGTTTCTTTCCTGGCAATGGAAGGATGGCAACCGTACCCACCTGCAGAAGAATTTTAAGGAAGCCAAGACATTTGCTCTCGTCAGCCACTCTGCCTCTATCCAAGGAGGTAATACATCTCCTGAGTCCATTTAAATTAAAATAATAAACTGAGCCACGCACTGTATTTTTATACCCAGTAGGCCAATGCCTTTTAAGGCGGCAGAATTTGAAGGGTGGGAGCAGAGTTACACAGCTAGTCGAACCAACAACTTTCTTTCACGAATGCAACAGCGCAAATAATCCGTTCATTGGACAACGGCCACTAGAGGAGCTGATCATAACGTAACACTGCTCTCTAGGTACATCTCATTTAACGTTTACTTGCTTCTTTCGTCATGGGTTCTCTGCATTCCAGAAGGCTGCTGTAGTGGTGAGGAGGTAGTATCTAAACTTATTTTACACTGTCCCGCTTCATAAATGTGGGCCTTTAGCCATTTCTGTAATCTGATAGCACACATACAGGAATAGGGTGTGGGAAGCTCCTAACCGTTAATGATACAAAGGTACAGTGTCAGTCCTCAATCAGAAGTGAGTTTAGCTTTGACATAAAGGTGCAAACCATTTCACTTCACATCGCAGCAGAATTTGGCCAGACATTCTCAGAATTTTATCACAATTAGCCTCAGCGTGTAAGGCATAGAAAAGATTTGGATATATGGGAACAATTGCAAACCGGTATTCTCTTCTAGCATTCATAACTTTCTGCTGCTATTTGAGTTAATGATTTTCTGCTAATGCATCTTCAGATACTGATGCCAATATACATGTTCAGAAGAGATGGGTAACTCCTTGGTTTGAATCTTGGAAGTGAAATATCAAGATTGAAATCAGCCTGAAAGTGTTTAATTTAATTGTACGCGTGCCTAAATATATTACAGAAAACGGGTAATGAGAGGTGATATTTCTGAAACAGCACTGAGGAGCTCGTGATCTGAGTGATCACCTGTGAGTTAGGGCTCAGAGGTTTTGTCTTGTTTTACCACTGACACCTCAATAAACTTGGCTGCATCATTAGCCTCTTTTTACACAAATCGTCCCTTAAATGACACTAATCATTACAGTCTCTACACGGTTTCTTCCTGAAACTTAATTCATTAATGTTCATGACATACAATGAGACAGTCAGACAAAATGTATTAGGTATGTGAAAACTATATACTGGCTGCTGTACCATGGCAATTCTGCAGAGACCTTTTAAGAAAGAAGCAAGCTCCTGTATTTCACACACTGCTTTGACTCCAAAAACAGTCCCAAGGCCAAGTCAGGTAAGAGCAGACCTCAGGTTTATTTACATTTATAGACAGACACCTATGCATAGGTAAGTGCACAGGAAGTAACAGCCATAAGTATGAGTATGCTAATCATCCCCATTAAGAGAGAAAGATGAGACGGGACGAAATGGTGTTTGACAGTGCAAAAATGCCCACTCATGACTTTTATTTCCTTCCAAAAGAGTTCATCAGTGTAAAAACTTCACCTTTGCAATTCAACCAGGGTTGCTGAGATCCTCTGTGATGTGCTGAGCAAGACCAACTCATACAAGCCAACAGTGCCCGAGGCAGCTTTACTTTATGCGTAAAATATGTAAAAAATGAATGTAAGTTACAGCTTTGGGAAGTGATTGTGGACCACAAGAGTAACTGACAGATGCTTCATTGCCTTTAAGCTGGTAGGACATGGAGCCTAGTCAGATCACTCTTTTTTTATTTTCTTTCTCCCTGCTTCCCTATGTTCTCTACCCTCTTTCCCACTTCTGTCCTGGTGTAGGCCTCTTCCTGAAAGCAGAAAGTTTTTGAAGACACAAAAAATTCTAAAGAGGAATTTCATTAATCTAATTTTAATTAAGAATAAGCAAACCTTTGAGATGCATATGGTGTAAGTAGCAGCAAAAATGTAATATTCACTTTACACTAAAAGCAACAGAAGTTGGAACCCAGGAGAGAAACGCATCTTGCAGATGGCAGCAACGGCACCCTAGAATTCCCTCTGAACATTTTTATACATTTTCATAACCCCTTGTTCTATCTTGATAGTCTCAAGTTCTACGGCTCCTTTCTCAGAGATATTTTATACCCACTTTCAAGCAGCACGTAGGGACTACGGAATTTTGTTCAGCTTGAAATGAAGAACCTGCATGGCATCTCTTCTTTTCTGTTGTTGCTTTTTTTACCTCCAGATGTTCAACTGCCTATGAGAGTACTCAAGGAAACATAGTTATGCTCTATTCCAATACTGAATCAGTTTAATTGGAAAAATAACGTGATGTGTACAGTAAGGGAATTTTAAATTAAGTCCCTAGCATATTCATGGTTAAATACAATGGGTTTGCTTTCTAATAGGATATAACCCAGTGCTCCTGAATGATTCTTACTAAAAAAATAGTGAACTTAATACTCATATCAGTGTTTTGCAGGGAGCCCAGTGCACATCACAGAGTATACCGTGTCGCAGAGAGGACAGCAGGCTGCACTGTCACCCACTGCAGCCTGATCTCAGTCATTTTTGTTCTTTCAGCAGTGGCGAAGTTCTTACACTCATGGAAACATGCACTAGCAAGAGCAACATGATCTTATGCAGTAACATGTCAGGCCTGATTGATGCTTAGGACTAGCTGGAGTTACACGGCAGGAAAATCTCTTCTGTGCTAAGCACACCTATGCACATATAGACAAAGTGAAAGCTTATCGCAAAGCTCCTGGAGCTACTGCCACTGCCTTTGTTGTTCTGCTTACATAGCACAGAACCATGCCGATAAATACCCAGATAGGACAGATGTAAATTTGATGGATGAAGTACTGTGTTCTCTAATAATCTAGATCGAAATGTTAAATTTTCCTCTGCATTTATCACACACTCTTCTAGCACGTATTGGCAACAGGCTCACTCATTCTTCTAAATGGCTGTAAATAGCTGTCAGGTTCACAACATCCAGTGGATACAAACCTTTGTGCATCGGTATTATTGAAAGCAGGTCTGCTACCTGCCGCTGTTTAACCTTAAAGATTTAAGCATGGAGAAGAGTCTATTCCTTCTAGTTCAGGAGGTTCGTAAGCTTGAGGGACTGTACTGGAAGTTTTATCAGGTGCTTCTCCTGTTCCTATGCTTTTCCCCAAAATATACTCTATTAGTCACTCAGAGAGAGGTTGGGCTAAATAGCTCTTTGCTCTAGCTGAAGAGGGCTTTTCTTATGGACTCCCTTTATTCTCAGTTGTTGCAGCAGCCTTTGGGCCTGATTCTATAAAACGCTAACCCAGGGCAACCTCCCCCCTGTAATATCAGGGCAGACAATTAAGCAATTAACACATGACTGTTTGCAGCTCTCAGCAGATGTTGATACCCA
>VZTL01058801.1:0-26301 GCA_013400535.1 Scopus umbretta | reverse complement strand
AGAGCTCTGAAGGCATTGCACACCACTACACAGCCTCTGAACCTGAATGACTCAGGCACACCAAATACCCAGAAGGTTTCTGAGTTAGTGTCTGAAAGATACTAGATTAGATGTGCAGTGAGCTGCAATGTGACACATCAGATCCAGTTCCCTATGGAATACAGGGAAGCTTTATGTTTCTTGTATCACTATGGGATCATAAGCAGCATTCCAAAAAAACCTCAGCACAAGAACTGGTCTGGATCAAAATAGTGTTCAAGGTGTGCTCCCACTTCAGTCTGAATGAACAGGTCAAGGCTTCATGAAAGAGGGCATCATTAGGTCATACCCAAGAGACACAGGCTGTTCTAAAGTATGATAAGATACAGCTGCACACACCGATTTATAGTTAGTCTTTGACTACGCATTCTGTCATCAGAAATTGTTCGCTGGTGCTATGGACACAAAAATGGTTATGGTTCTGCCTAGCATATATCATAAGCCCCAAAAAACATGTGACTGACCAAAGAGCAGGTAATCATTCCCTCCTTCCCCTTTGTTTTGGTACAGGGTTGGGAGAAGCACGAATCAGAACCTCATGCTATTAATAAGCACAAGTGCTGCCCAGCCGGTTGTGTTTTGGTTTCAGGCAGAGGGAATGGGGAATCCAGCTACTCTTTCTTTTCTGTTGTGCTGAGAAAATGCAGCCCAGGCACACTGAAGAGGATACGACAGACATAATCTTGTGAAGTTTCTCAAAAACAAACAAACAAAAAAAAGTAGGAGGAAGGCGTGGGGCCAGGACACAGGACTAGGAATCACCCAGTGACACTGCAACTAGCACTGCTGACTCAGTTTTGGAGATTCCCACATCACTTGACTCATAGACTATTTATGCTGTAATATAGATCTAGTTTTTATCTGAAGTGCAGAACAGGTGTAAAGCCAATTCCCCTTTCCTCCCCATGCTCTTTTCAGCAGAGATTACATCTACCAGGGCTTTGTCGGAATCACTTCATCCATAGCAGTTTAGCAAATCATAAGCATCAGTGTAGTTTGTAAGCACAATACTACAAAAAAGCCTTCCTAGCTTTGACATGTGCATATTTTAAATCCTCCATATAATTGACAAAGTGAAGAAAATAATGGAGGCTCTAAAAATATTTATGGCAGCTTAGAAAAATGCATTTATGAGTCAAATTAAAGTAGCCTAAACACTAACAAAAAAGCTTTAAGGTGCTTGCTAAGCAAAAATGATGCATGACATGCCTAAATAAACTTTTCAAAAAAAGTGGCAAGTGTTGGTCTCCCTTCAGGATGAGAAGCAGTTACACTTGAATGTTCTCTGTTTCTAGAGACTATTCACAGAGCAGAGCAGTGCAATCAGGTCTAGCTGCTACAGAGACAGCTGCTACCGAAGTCTCTGTTCTCACTAGCCTCTTTTAAGTTTCCTCAAGAGCCATTCATTGGAACAAAAGTGAAGGAAAAGGTAACTCTTGTCAATCATTTAGGAGGTAGCCAATTATGACTAAATAGATCTTGTGACTTTAGCTACTTAACCAGTCACTTCTTTGAGTTTTTAATTTTTTTTATTTTAAGCAAATTAGCCCTTAAGAAAACAAGTTAAGAACAAATTCAAAACACAAAGCATTAATTTATACACAAATCCACATAGGATATTGTTGAAGAAAGGTCTTATATCACTGACTGAATTTGTCTGAACAGCATGGCAATGATACTGTATTTGTAGTATCTGGAGGCAACATCAAACAATGCAATAGAAGAAAGCAGAGAGGCGCTGCCAAATGAGATGTTAGTAGGTTCACAACTGTTCCAGGTTTTTCTCTTGCAAAGGATGTGATTTCCATCACAGCCCTCTGCCTGTTGTAAGAGCAGTGGAGTTGCTGCCTCAATATTTTTCTCCCTCCAGAGCAACCCCTGCTCCATTAGCTCTGCAGGATGGAAAGCCATCCGAGGCCTAGAAGCGCATCAGCAGCTTGCTGCTGACAACTGAGCATGGGAAACAGTGTGCAGAATCAGTAACTACTGCTTCCATGTTAAAATCTTACCACAATTCAGACCAATCTAAAAGTCTTGTTTTTACTGCATTATGAACCTAAATATTGAACTGAGTTTCACCTCAGCTATTCTTCATGTGCAAAATTGATGTTTTAAGCTTAAGTACTGTTCCTGCTGGAGCTTGGACAGCCTGGGTTACTTATCTCATCAATTGCTCACCCCTGAACTGTTGTGAGCACAGCTCTGCAATAGCTTCTCATACATGAGATAGCTTGAGAATACTGATTCACATATACCAGTCCAAGTCATCTGCTACACTAAAGACAGCATGTTAAGACTTAAATAGGGAAAAGAGAAGGCCAGGAGCATCTGCATTTTGGAACAGCAATTGGTACTGGCTAGATTTTAACTGACCTATTTGTCATGACAAAACTTCTTGGGCATCAGCCTCTCATCTTCCCTTCCTACACCAGTCTTATACCTGAGAGCTGACTTCGTCTTCATACATCAACAGAATCTTATTCAGCTGTGCACTTGTGATATTATGACGCACAGCGAACATGGAATATGAACACAGGACAGAATAGTAGTAGTGTATTTATTACCTGTGGCCACTGGCCTCTTGATAATGCCCGCTTAGTTATCTCGGTGACTGTATTCTTTCGCGAGTCAGGGTCTTGACGAGAAACTGAAACAGGCTGAAGAGAACGTAGAATTGCTATGAAAGAGATAAAAAATTTATTTGTCTTTTGCTAGTGCTTAGAAAACACATGGGTTCAAGGCTCCCTGGTAGCAAAAAACTTGTTTTTCTCATACTAGGAGACAGACTCTGCACAAACAGCTTTCAAACTAATTAGATAAGAATATTATTATTGTCCTCATTCTGCAAAATGGGAAGTAAGACACAGAACATACACCTACACTGCCAGCTGAGGAGCTTTACAGTAGGTATAAACATGCCAAATTCTCCCAAACACATTCTGCTAATATTGCTGTGATCTTTCACTGAGCATTTCCACAAAATTCTATGGAAAAGACCTGATCGGGTCTCTGCTGATGAGCCATACTCAGGCCTAACTCATGCAGACTGCAGTCAACAAGTAGTTTGAGCCTGTGCTGAAGACGATGTCCCTTTTCAGTTACAAAGCATGCACAGCTCGTGTGTAAATTACAGGAAAAAACCCCCAAACCTTCATTTTGTTAGGAGTCTACATCAGAATATGTGGACCTATTGAGATGTGATGAGAAATTTGGGGAAGAATTATCTTCTATGTCCCACTCCTGTGCTTTTAAGAGAAGGCCAATATATTATCAGTTAGTTTATTTCCTACAAAGACACTTTTCTGTGTTGCCTGCTGAGTTTAGTTTTGGGTTACTGTTGGCTTATTCCTTTAAGAGTCCTATAGAGATGAAATACATACAGCCAGCAGAAAGTCTACAGCTGATTCTAGTAATAATGCCAACAGGAATTATTTTTGTGCCAAAAGGAGGAGAAAATAATAGAAGCATGAGTCATCTGATCTTTTCCATTCTCTGCATTTCCTTTTTGAGTAACTTCTCTTTTATTCTTTCTTGGTTTGACTCCCATTAAAAAAAAAAAAGTCTGTAACAGTGCCTGCAAGTTTAAACTTATAAATATGGTATTTTCCAGACTGCTGTAGTTTGGGTCTGTTTTGAAACAACCTTCACTAATCCATGTTCTACATTTGAGGGCCACACTTAAAAGACAGCAGTAGAACAGATTTCTCAAGCTACCTACTGCATGAATTTTAAGAGAAAGCCTCTAGCCTGAGCAGTCACAGAACATGCTTTCAGTATAAAGCAAATCTGAAGTGATATTGTATTTCATATCTGAAGAGAAACAGCATACTTTTAGACATCTTGACCATTTCAGAGAGATAACTTGTCCCAGGGATTTCACTGGAAATAATCTGTCAGTGTCTTTGGAACCTAAGGATTTAAGAAAGTCTGCCCCTAGATTACTTTCAGAGATCAGATTTTTGGCCTCATGTCAAATTGCTGAGTTCTAACATTTTATTTTTTCATAATACTTACTGCCAAATACTGGAGTTGACAGGTTCTCTGCTCTAGACACTACTGATGGCATTCCAGTTAGGGCAGAAATAATGGCATCAAAAAAGCTTGAATGAGGAGCTGCAACAAAGATTGGGGCTTCCAGTAGACTTGCTATTTTCCCTTTTACTTTAACTTGGAAACCCATTACGAAGAACAAGGTACGAGTTAGGCATGACAGGGTTGTCTGGATCATCCTCCTGGTAACAGAAACACAAAAATATCAGCCATCATACAGTTAGTATTTCTCTTGTGCTTTAAAACAGAAGCCCATGAAAGACTTCCTAGTTCTCACCAGCACTGGGACCAGGCACAGGGTAGCAATACTACTCACCAGGAGAGTGTAGGGCTAAAGGGGAAGAAGTAGAAGTAGGGAAGGGAACACCACCCTTTCACGTTGAAACCAGGTTACAATTTTAAAGATGAGGCAAGTTACACTATTTCTCTTGCCGTATCTTAGAGCATTGTAGCATAATACTATTGGAAGGGGAGGGTGGGTAATTGGCAGATTCAGTGTCCTTTTTGTAAGAACTTACTTAACTCTGATACTGTTCTTTTACTATCAGTTTTAACAAGTAAGATTAAATGACAACATTCCTCTACTGGAACCTGTTCCCTCAACAGGGGACATGTTCCCTTCACGGGACTCGTCGTAATCTCTCCGCATTGTTAGAATTCACTTCCTGTGTCTCCTCCTCCTGCGTGCAGCTGCAGTGCATTGCAGCTTTACTCCGAGGTCAGAAGCTGAGCAACTGAAACCCAGAACCCGGGGAGGCAGCTGTAAAATACTCCTTCAAGGGCAACATAGCTAAGAGAGGAGCTGTCAAAGCTAATTTTGTTGTAAGTTATAGCACAGCAGGAATGACAAAGGCAACACAGAAACTCAGCCTATGTAATATTACCAATTACTTTTCTTAATGAGTTTCTTTTCTCAGATATTTCTACCAGTATTATTAATAAAATAAGTCCTGGCTTACAAACAGTCTATAAAGATTTTTATACAGATTTGTTTTAGCCTCAAGACAATTGAAAATCTACCTATTTAAACAGCTCCACTATTGTTGTTAAACACACTCATCAAAAAGTTGCTTCACCTAAATAGGTAAGACTAAGATTTCACTGAGGACTCCCCTTTAATCAAAAGAAGGAAACGAGTGAGGGGAAAAAAAAAAAAAAAGCTTTAGATACTGTTATTTTTATATAAAAAAAGCACAGTTTTCACAAATATTGGTTACTTTTTACCTTCTCCATCCTTTAAGTGGCACAGATCCTTTTTCACAGTGACGGAAAGTTGCAATTGATGCAAACAGCCATGCTAGCAGTAAAATGAATGCAATGCATATGGCACGGAGGGGTAGCAAAATAATCCCCTGAAGAACAGTCTAGGAAAAAGAGGGGAAAAATCTTAAGAAATATTATCAACAGGAATGACACTGATATCTGTGTAGTTACATTATATGGACTTTAAAATACTAACGTTATTCCTATGTGATTTAGTAAGGAAAGCATTAATGATTCCGGTGTTCATACCAGGAAGTCAGTCATCCACAGCATTTTATTTTCACTTTCGGGTTCCCATTTCAGGTAGAACTGGAACATCTGGGTATTTGATTTTTTGGCTTGGATATTGTTAGACAGAGAGGGTAAACAGAGTTTGCTGACTTTAGTTTATACTTAGACTTGGTCTGCAGTATACAACCAGCTCAGATGAGTCTGCCCAGCTGACAAGATATCTCTACTGCAGAGCCTTCTGTAACTAGCTCCCTGTCTGGAAGCCAAGTGGCATTGTTAAGATGACTAAAATGTACTTTTGCCCTTTCAAAATGACAAATCTTGTGTTGAGTCACGCTATTGCTGCAAGTGATCCTCGCTACTACTGCTTGTAGTAGTGCACACACAACGCAACTTCATTTCCCCTAGTTGGGACTTAAGCAAAATGGAGTTTTCAGTAGACTGAACCTGTGGTTTAAGGCAAAGGTTCAGACTTTACGGTGCTGTTGAAGCTGCTGTAGCAGCTCTTGGCTCATTTGGCCTTTGGAAGTGGTCTGCTTACCACCTGCAGTAAACATACAGCAGAACCCTTCTGATTATGAAGATTAACTTGTTGCCTCCTGTTTGAAGCATCTTGGATATTAACCCCTGTGCTAGGACCTCCTTGAATTTTTCAGCATAAATTGAGAAAGCTTAGTTCCCTTTCCTCCCCACAATCAGGAAACAGTTATTAGCTTGCTTTAACTTGAAGCAAAAGAAACTGTTGAAAGACTTATGCTACGGTTACAGCCAACCTAGGTAGCAGAAATGGTATAAAACTGATCCAAGCCAACATTGAGGTTCACTGCTTCTTGGTTCTTCATATGCTTTTGTAAAAGGAGCAGGGTGAAGGAGAAACACTAACATGCTCTGGTTGCAAATAATCCACAAATATCACCCCTAGCCCTCCCTAAGGAATTTTTAGATTTCTTTTTTTTGTGCACAGCTCCAGGAAACAGATGTATTGGCACAAGGTTGTTAACAGGCATCTGCGGTACTGGGCAGGGCAGGAAGGAATTCTTAATTACTTCACCCCAGTAACTTAGGTTAGAAACTATATCCTGAAGGTTGGCCTTTTATGGCGCAACACAGCACTCCTCAACTTGAGCAAGCTCAGGTCTGGGAGGCAGGTGAGCTGTGTTAGCATGCGGAAGTCATAGCCTAGCATTCCTGGTAAGCTAGTAAACGGTTCCATTCCTTTTGGCACCTAATCCAGCTCAGCTACTGCTCACTGATGAGGATCAGCTCTGTGCATGTAAATATGCACAAAACAATACGCACCCAAGCAGAAATGTAGTAGGAATTTTTTTTTTTTTTTTGGGGGGGGGCTGTTTCTAAAAGTCCCTCGAAAACTTAGTATGAGAGTGCATCAGTGGTCACAGACTGACAGCTCCACCAGTTCAGAAGTATGGCAAAAGTTACTGAAGGAAAGTTATGCTTATGCTTGTGAGCTTACTATTTTTTATGCTTTACTTTTTTTTTTTTTTTTTTTTTAAGAAAATTGGCAGCTGAACAACAGCGTTCCTCTCTCAAAATCAGTCTTTCTAGTCAGCTCTTTTGCAATGACTAGGTACTGTAGAGGAAAAGCAAGACTTTTAATAAATAAGGAAGTTTTACAAAATAGTTTGCAACTTATATACATCAGTTACGATTATTAGGCAACAATGGATTTACATTTATCTCTCTTCTTCAAAAAGGAACACATGTTCGTAGTACATTTGGGATATAAGCATCTTTGAGTATTATTTATCCAATTCTTTAATATAGTAGGTTGGTTCTAATTGTCCTTTCATCAACATGGTCCTTTCCCTCCCCACCAAATTCCTTACATGTTCGCATAATGTCCTCTTAACTGTCCTCAACATTCCGGAGAGGCTCTGGCCTCTGGCTTTAAACCCTGCGATATTGGCAAGGATTATCTGGAATTCGGGGCCTTCAGGACTCAGTTCTGTGTTACAAAAGGTACAGTGACAACAGACCAAACATGATAGTGGATACACAGTGTAAATTAGGACAAGAAGCAGGTACGTTGTGTTGCTGCTTATGTTCTGTAAGTGCTGCCACATAACATGTCTCCAGGAGAGATCTGAACATTCAGGTATGACTATTTCCTTCTTGAAGCACAGAGTGTTTTTTTAATATAAAAGTTGTATGTAACTAGCTATGGAATTTTAACCGTAACTTCATGGACAACAGGAAAAGGACTGCTCTGGATCACATAAATGGATTCAGTAGCTGGGTATGAGAAATTTGGCCCTGGAGATCTATTGCTCCCACTCTCTTTGGCACCAGTTGTGGCAAATCTGAAAAAGTCAAGTTAAACCAACCGAGACTCCTTGCTAGTCTCCCAAAATCAGATGTGTCTTTTTTTGATTTATATGTATCCTCTTGTACTATGTTCTGTAGTCCCAGTTCAACATTTCAGCTGCATTCAGTTATGCAGAATGGGCAGCATAAGCATAAATCAGTGTGTTTTGACCTAAAGTAACTTTTTTCTTTATGAAAAAAAAAGAATATTTATGCACTGACCTACAATGAAAAAAAAAGGATGCAATAGCAAAAGCAAAACAATCCCTTCCTTAAAACTTTAATAAATTCATTAATCTATTTTAGGCAGATGCACAGGTGGTACTGATTTGCTGATGCAAGCTGTTGGGTTTCTAGGTCACTGTGTAATGAGGCAGAGTTGATTTCTGCTCCATCAGCTGCAGAGTAGGGTAAGAAAAGGACAGAAAAGAGAAAGGTCAAGGTAGGCTAGAAAAGAAAAAGTATAGGAGAAAAATATAGAGAAGAAAATACAGGTTCAAAGTTTAGTTCTGCATACAGTTAATCACAAAGATAGAATTACTCTGAGTCATCCAAAGAACCTTTTCCCACATTTGGAATCACCTGTGTACACTCTATTTAAGGTTTCTGCAACGACTGCATAGCCTGTCACTGCAGTTGTTGCAGACACCTGCAGGAGTCCTTGCTGTCCAGGTCACACTCCCACAGCAGACCGACCCTTAAGCAATACATGGGATTACACTGTCACTGATGTCAGGGAACGGAGAAGGGGAAAAGCAGGTCTATCAGAAAGCCACAGAATCCAGTTTGAAATTTTGCTCAACTTCAGCTGCTGACAAGTTATCTAGGAAGCAGCAGATCAGGCTGGGAACCAGAATGAAGCCCAACTCCCACTGAACGCCCCTGATGTCTGAAACTGTGAGCAGATGGACTGTTGCCCAAAGCAGCACACGCATAGCAAGGCAGGGTCTTCCACGAGCGGCCAGGGTATGTCACAGCTCTCTGCAGACAATCTAGCTGCTTACTTCCATGCACAGGGTAAAAATAATCTTGCTTTTAGCATCCTGGTTGTGCCACTACATAGTTCACTATTACGTAAATCCACTGAGCATCTCCTCTGAATAAAGAAAAGTCTAGTCATGACTTAACTAGTATTTGTGCTCTGCAGTGCAGTTCAGAAGTTAAGAGGGCAAGTGAGCAATCAGGATGAACAGAACTGAAACTAAAAACCAAAAAAAATCCCAGCAATGAAATGCAGCCAGCTTCAGTCAGAGGATGGAAACCACAAGTATCTGAACAACTGTTTTATGCTCTCGTTTGGCACATGCAGATGTTTAGCCCAGCACAGCTTATCCTTATTTTGCACATTCTAAAGAAAGCCAAAATCTCATTGGCTGATAAACTATTAACAATACAAGGACTGGTAAGAAATTGTAAAATCTTCTTGTTGTACTTTTCAGTCTGGCTACAGCCTATTTTTATATTTGAAGCTGAATTAAATGCAAACAGCTCGCCTGTCTCATTTTCACGCTCCATTCATCAGGAGACAGCAGCCTTTACATTCAAGGAGTTCACCAACATATGAAAATCCAGCTTTGGGCCCCAGAGAGGGTTTTGAAATTGTATCTGTTATCAGTGTATGTTAAAGGAATAGTCTAGAATAGGGGGAATATAACAAAACAATCCTTTGACATGCAAGAATGGAGATAGACTACACTTGATTTAAAAGGAAAGAGAAGGGACACTTTCCTTTTTTGTAGTTTATAGTTAACACTCCCTGGTAAGGCTCTGATTCCCAGCTGCTGATATGCAGTGCTGGGCAAGATGAGTAGACGTTTACAGAGTAAAGCAGGCAATAGGAAGTATTCCCCCTAGTATGACTATCAGGGGAAAAAGAACAGAAGGGAGCAACACACAATACAAAAAGGCTGTCTCTCGTGTCCTTCTGCTTTAAAATTCTGTGACTACTGCAATTTTGCTTCAAAGCTCACTAGCACTGGGCCCTGACCCAGCCAGGTGCTTTTCCCTCCAGGTGGATTGTGGAGTTACATACGGAGTGTGTCTTGCTTTAAGACACACCATATTTTGCATCCCTTCCTCCTGAAAGAAAAAAGTAGGATATATTTATTATAGCTAAAATGGTAATTGTAGCTTAAAATTGCAAGCTTTTGAAAGTAGTCTGCGCATCCTCTACAAAGAACAGCCGGCACAGAAAGCTGTCCGTTTCTGGAACCTCATTAAGAAACTGATTTCTTTACCTTGAGGTTCATGCCTACAGCTACTGATTCAGATACACTTGAAATGTGTTTCAGGCTGCTAGTAAAACATAGGGGATAAAAAGATTTGAAATTGTTTTCCAGGTTTCTCACATTTCCTCCACCCAGCTACCTTCAGGGCAAACATTGTTTTTAACTTGAGGAAGAGCTATATGAAACATGAAATATTTAGTTGCACATCAGCCTCAGATATTTGTAACAGTCAGCAGAAAATGCTCTAAGTTCACCTGCACACTGACGTCCTCGTTGTCCCCACTGAGATGCCAGTTCATACTTGGTTCATCAGCTCCATTTTTAAAGAGCATGTTTTTAAAAATCGAAGCCCAGAAATACCGTTTCCTTTCTTAATTGTAGAAGTACGCTGTAAGTCTTGTGTGCGCTTGTGCACAAGCTGTGCTGGGACAGCACAGTGTACACCAGTCAGTGTTCACCCAGCGACACCAGTCAGTAACCCAGTGGAACTGGGGATACCTTTTTCGTTGTCCACATTGCAGTATGGAACCAAAAGATTAATTCATGGAACCAAGAGATTAATTCCGCCCCCCACCCCCAACCCAAGCTTAAAATCAGCCTAAAGTGAGCTAAGTGTCTGAAACAAGACTATTGTAAAGTTATTTTCTATTTTAGCTTATCACTTCAGAGAGAAGTTATCATCATCTTCACTCTAGAGCTGAGGCATCTGACACGATGGATAGATTGATAGTGTTTCGTTCTTGTGATTCAAACAGCATGCAAACCAGAGTCACAGAGGACTCCTGTTTTCTCCAGAAGTAGCGTGTTATCTATAATGATCGTGCAAATCTTTTCAAAAGCTTGTTGCAAATCTTGTGTTAGAAGTCGATAAGCCTGTGTGTGTGTGTAGAGCAAGCATGCAGTTTGTGGACTCTGAGTCGGAGCGATGGCTTGAAGCATATAATTTCAAAAAACAGTGACTTTTTTACTCTGCACCCCTTTTGCATCTTTGCTTTGACCATTTACATAACCTGCTTATTTCCTGCTCTCTATCGCTAGACTACATCAGGAAGAACGCTGTGCCGTACTTGGGAAGGAGGTATCCTTACTGGGTGCCTTTTGCTGGTAAAGATAAGAGCTGTGGATGCCTAACCGAGCCGAGCGTCCGGTTTGCTACTGCCCCTGCGCTGCTCGGCGCCGGGCTGTAACCGCGGTGCTGCAGGCCGGGCCCCAGCAGCGCCCGCGCTCCTGTCAAGACGGGGGGGCGGCTTCGGCGGAGCAAGCGGCAGGTTTAAGCAGGATTTACTCGGGCAGTCGCGTTCTCCCATCGGAAGGAGGTCTTTTGGAAACGGGCACTGACCTTCACACCGCACTGGTGGCAATCCCGTGGCTCAGAGGGGCGAAAGTAACGCTGCTTTAGACAAGCCGGCGGAAAACCGCGCCCGGCGCAGCACAGCCGGCNCCCACCTCGGGGAGCCCCGCCTCGGGGCAGGCCCCCTGAGGGCAGGTGAGGGCGGGCCGGGCTGCCCTCGGCTGCAGGTGGTGCCGCTGCGGCCCCGCCAAGCGTCTCCCGAGGAGACGGTGCTGGGGCGGGAGCTGCCGGGCGGAAAGCCTGGCGTTCCTGCCTTGCTGCGGGGGCCGGGCGGCCCCGGCAGCCCTGCCCTCCCTCTCCGCGGCTGCTCCGCGCCGACCATAGTCATGTACGCCTCCTGTAAACCCTGCAACGCCGGCCGCTGAGGCGGGCTGCTGTGCGATATCGCAGCCGCGTTGTTTGTAAGCACTGACCGCTCGGGATCAACGCGGTCTGTTAGCTGAGAAAGGAGGCAAACGCGGTCACGGCATACAACTGAAGCCGTTCCTGGGAGAAGGACGCGGTTCCACCCCTGCAGAAGGCATCCGCCTTCTCGTGATTCTGGTCTTGAGTGGGTGAGGTCTGGGGATGCGCTGCCGCCCTCCCTCCCGTGCCAGGACCACAACGGATCTCCTCCCGCGCTCAGCCCTGCAGGGACGCGCCCCCGGCTGCCTCTGCGGGCGCTGCCCCTGGGCCGCCTCAGCTGGGGCTGCAAGGCACGCCGCTCCCCGGCGCCTCCCGCCTTTGAACGCGGGTGCCGCTGCTCCTGGTTCCAACCAAGAAGGAAGTTTCAGTCTGACCATGTTTAGGAAAGGTGCTTTTAGGTTCTCCCGGTAATCTGCTACAATGGCGGGGGTGAGCCACCAGCCTCTGGGCGCACAGAGCGCGCTGGGCTAAGACCACTGGCTCCTGGCCTCTCACCTGACATTGGTTCAGGTGCTTTGTCTTGTTATGGCGCTTTTCCCTTTCTCATATCTGTCCTTCACACAAAAATATTGGTACTTCCTGGCACAACATTAGTCTGTATGTTGCTGGACTGTTTGTGTTGCTGTAACGAAAATAATTACAAATGTCTCGTAGTTCCGTTCCCAGTTTGACGTGACTACTTCCACAAAGATATCATCAGCATTAATAAAACGTGATTATTATAAAATTATGATTTGTGTTTTGCAACTGCAGGTGCTTAAGGAGTAACCATAATGATATATTTGGGCAAACTGAAGCCTGTGTATAATGGAAGCTGGAGGAGTGTAGGATTTCCCCTGGCTGTTTTCCAGGGTCTCCCTGTGATTGCCAGTTCTTGCAACCAGCGCTGTGCTCTGAAAAACCCAAGAGCTGTGTACGAACCAGATCAGCACAACTGTCACAGAAAGCAAGGCTGGGGGGGGACTCTAGACGAGAAAGATCAATTCTACCTCGATCATTATTTGCAGACGATTGTACAAGCTCTGCATAAAACCCCGTGACTTCCCTAGCTGATCCATTCCAGCACTTCTCTGGTAATATAACAAAACAATTTTTTCTCTATCTGGGCAGAATCTTGCTCATTGCGATTTATAGCCGTTCTCTGTAGATGTAAGAACTGTTCGCTTTCCTCTTTGCAGCTACTTTTTGCAGGCTTGTATAGTCTTACGGTTCTCTCAAGCCTTCGCTAGACTAAACAATTGAGTGTTTTCAGGTTTCCTTCCTAGGTCATAGTTTCTAGATATCTGATCATTTTAATGCTTTCCTCTGGCCTTTCTCCAGTGAGTCCACACCTTTCTTTAAGTACCCAGACTGAAAACACTACTCCCTGGGAAGACTGACCAGTGCTATTGAGTGGGCAGGAAGGCTTAATTTGTGTCTAACACATAATATTTATAAATCCCTATATAGTCTCTGCCTTTTTTGTCGCTAGCCTGATCCTGTGACTCACACTGTGATTCATGGTAACACTTAGATCCATTTCTGAACAATTACCTGTCATTTACAGTACAGACCTGTAAGAAACACTGCATTTTTCCTTATGAAAAGGTGATAGTGATCTTACCTCTAGAACTGGGAAAAACTGAAACAGCTGGCTTTACAGACATGATGCTCTTATTATGTAGAAGAATGTTTCTGATGACTTGTACATTGGTTAAAAACAACATATTTATTATAAATATTTTACTCTTCTAAGGCTGATTATCCGTAGCACCGTCAAAAAGGCTTGACATTGCAAGCACCAAGATAGAAACACAGTGCAAAAGAAAGTTTTAATGTTCAGAACACATGAAAAGGTATGACCACATGTAATTCTTTTGTCTAAATTGATGTCAGCATCTCTCTTGAATAATAATTTCTTTTTAACCTTGATCAATGGTCCACTAACACAAAACACCACCAAGCTTTTGTGAGACTGATGTTTGGAATCACCTTGCTGGAATCACCTCAATTATCTTTCCTTCACCAGAAGGTGCACGTGGTGCTAGAGACAGACGTTGAGGGAACAGTATAATTAGCTTGCTACTACTTATTTTTCTAGGTTGAAGCTACAGCTTTTTTTCTGCAGGTCACTGGAAAGATGTATGCTTTCCCTGAAGAGCTTTACCCTATATTGTCTTGATTCTGCCTAGAAACTGTAAGAATAGTGGCCCTGGAGCAGGTGTAGCTTCCATATACAATCCAGGTGAATCACATTAGTGATACAGGAAAACCCAGTAATCATTTCCGAAGTGTAAGATGGGGATTCTTCTCTCATATAAACAGACACAGCTTTATAGTCTTTAATATAAATTACATATGTAGTTCAAATTGGACTAAGATCTTTGCCCATCGTAGCTGCCTTTGGGACAGTTTACTCTCTCTTCCTGGAATTTGTAAAAATATATTCCAACATATCTTCTTATCATAATGATTTTTAAAAAGCTATAGTAATTTCAAAGTAATTCCAGTATATATCAATTCTATAAAATGTGGGGTAGACAAATTCATATACTGCAGAATATGAAATCCTTGCAAACTTTTAAAAAAATATTCTGTCAGTAATTCCTAGCTGAACAAGAAGCTAGAAGAAGTTGCCCTTTTTAGAATTTCCTTATTTAATTCTTCTGATTAGGGCTGTTGTCTTACCTTTACAAAACATGCTCACAAAGGCATCTTTTGATACAGAAATTGAAAAGCTGCTTTGTGTTTGAATTGCTCCCTGCTTCATTTGACAAAAATCCGCCATCTCGTGGCCACAGTCGTGTAATACTGCTGCACAGAAAAGTTAGGGCAGCATCTGTTAACTGCTTGTAAGAAAAATAACCACTCTTTCTCCACCTGGGACAGTGTTCCAGTGTTATCCTGATAAGCCATATACCCTCAGAGGTCTTTGTGCCTTGGCCATGCAACATACAACCTCAGTATCATGCTATGTAAATGGCACCATGGCAGGCTGAACTAAAAAGCTACAAACATTTTTCATAGCTGTATCTCAGAATCAGAAAGGCATTGTGTGGGGCTCTGAGGAGATACAGGCTTAGTGCTAAGCAGTGTGGACATACTTGTCTCCTTGATGAGATCTACAGGGATAAACATGGTCTGTTGTGCAGACAATATCTGCTGCAATAGTAGACAAAATACTGTGGAAGAGGAATTAGAATCGCACTGTACTGTTTCAAGATTTGTACTGATAAAGGTCAAATTAAATGGCAGACCTTGGGGAAAGAAAAGATCTGATTATGGAAGGTAACTGAAACAAGCATTACTTAACAGTCTTTAGGACTAATATCTTTTTAGCATTGAATAAAAAATGCCATCCATGGGAATGTTCAATGGGCTGGATAACACATGGCGTAATTCGTTAGGGCTCCATCAATCAATTTTAGTCTGCTGGGAATCTAGCTCTGCAAGTCCCTCAGTAGAATTTCCTGGTTTAGTGTGACTTCAAACAAGAAAAGCAGTACCGGACTGTTCATTTCACAGTGGTCAGGTACTTGTGGACTGGAGGGTGTGCTGACTGGCATACATGCATCCATCCAAGTAGGCACACACGTGTACATGCATGTATACACAAACACACGCACGCTTTCTTTTCTTCTAAGACAGTTGCAGAGATATGTATATCTTGGAGTTTTCACTTAATGTCAAATAGAACTGAAACACCCCTAAAGCTAAGCTTTCTCCTGGGTATTCCTAGATGTTTCCTCTTACAGAAATTCCTTTCTCTGCCTCTTTCCCTTGCTCCCTAAATGTTAGACTTTCTGTGTTAGCGTTATATCTCTTATATTGGTGTACATAGGGTTCACACGGTGTTTGCCTGGTAAGTTTCAAAATTATTCACTCCACTTGCAATTTGTTTTTAGCTATTTTTATTAGAGGGAAGTTGCTGTCCCCAGTCTGTTAAGCATAAGAATCCAGCCCATAGGTATAAGTAAAATAGTCCAAGAATACGTCCTAACATGCTGCACCAGAGAGGAAAACCTCATGCTAAGAGTTCCCTGAAGCTGCTTCTGCTGAACTCCTTTCTCTTTGCACTGCTTACTGGACAGAAGGCAAGTAAATTCAGAGGCAAGAACCTAGTCACTTCAGGTGGCAAGTCATACCTGCTAATGACCTTCACAAAGGGAGGCACTTCAGTAAATGCTTAGCTTGCATGTTGTTAGTCCCAGTGGAGTAAGTAGGACTTGTGTTAGATTTTTGGTCCTAGACAGGCAGATAGATTGCTGAGCTAGCTCTGTTAACAAATTAGGAAAAAATAGCATTGGGTCTTGCTGATGCTGAGTGAAAATAAAGGTAATATTATCTCAGGGAATCCACTGGGTATGTCCCCTTGGAGAATCCTCCTGTTAAAGTTCCTCACCTGAGCTGGCTGCAGAACTGGACAACTTGACAAGAATTTCTCTTCTGTTTCTCTGGGTAAGGAAAGCTCTAGACTGATGATGGGGGATCTCCAACTCCCAGTGCTCTCAAGCTGGCACCTTCCCTGATTATTGAATTCACTTGAAAACAAAAGAAAAAAGTAGATTTACCAGAAAAAGAGAGACTCCAGTGAATTGTGTGATGAGATATAAAATTAACTGTTTTTTTCCTTTGAACTGAACCCAGGAGCCTCAGTAAAGTTTACCCTATTTAAAGCATTAATTAGGGAGCTGACTGTACATAAAGATAAAACAGAACTCTTAAAGAAGTCTCTGGGGACTCCAAAAAACCCAGTTTTGTCTACATGAGGCAAAAGAATTTTAATTAGAAGCAACTGAATTGAAGTGAACTGATATGAGCAACAAAAAGATAATTTATCCCACAATGTATTCAGGGAACATAATTGAATGTTCATTAGCTAAGAGTTATATACTGACTGTTAATGAGCAGAAATGAATATGTATTATTTCTTATTAAGCTGGAAATGTATGGAACTAATTGCATTTAAATATAGTAGCTATAAAGCTATGTTTATTAAGTGTCACTACCAAGAACACGAAAGACAGGTGAATTTGTATTCTTTACTGCAGTATCTTTTTAAATATTTATGATGCTAAGTGGTATTAATACATAGCTTTTCATGGAAATGGTTATTATGTTGTGCTAGTAGGACTTGGTGATGCCTTCATTTGGATAGGATTTGTGCTTTGTTTGATATAAAGTAGGGAAGGCAGCATAACCAAGACAGAAGCTCTTGGATTACTGTAAGACAGAGTTATTCTTACTTCTCATAATGAGAGTCCTCTGCTATTCGTGGTCAAATGGCACTTGGCTTCTTGATATTATGGCTTGATAATAATCTCAAGAGAGAGTTTTGGTAAATTTTCTTTGTTGAAGAAGTACAAGAGAAAGCCATCTTCTTATTAGATGTGGTGTTAGAAGAACAGAATTAATTTGTATTAACGCATTGGATATGCTCTGCATGCACCCCAGAAGGGCCTATGCCTGCCCGGGAGAGCCTACAGCTATGTGATAGACTGAGCCCAAGATGAAGCTGGTAGTGGCCACTTCATCTTGTGAGGGGACATAGAGAAGCATGTGGGAGTAAGAAATCACAGAATTGTTTAGGTTGGAAGGGTTCTCTTAAGATCATGGTTCAGCCCCCCAAAATGTTAGTAAAGGGTGCATAAAGAAGGGCAAAGCAGAGAGTAGGGGTGATGTAGCTGGCCAGAGACTTAGGGCAAGGCATGAAATGGAACCCCTGGTGTCCAACAGCTGGGGCTGACCCTCGCTTTATCTCATCTTTGGACTCTTGTGAGATGAGGGGTGGTGGTTTTGCCCAAATATTTTATGGCTTTTGCTATGATTTCAGTGGTCTCTTGGAAAAGGAGAGGGAGAGGGAGAAGGAAAGGAGCAGCAATACCCTGAGTGAGTGCAGAGCAGCAGGGAAGAAAGAAATGCCACAAAGAGGAAGGTCCTTAAAAATAACTCCGTAGAGGTCTGATAGCTTTCCAGTGTTGAGTTAGCTTGTTTTCTTCTGGAGCTGCTGTGGAGTGCTGGACCAAGACACACCTAGTCCTGACTCTGGGAACTTCACTGGGGTCTGCAAACGAAGTTGGGCTTAGACCCATAATTATTAACTGCATCTGAAAGGCCACCTTTCCTCTTGCATGGCAAAAATAGGTATTTTCATCTTCCTGCTCCCTTTGAAATTGGAAGGTATTTTGGGACTGCAATCAGAGAGGGTTATCACACCTTTGAGCTAGTCTTTGCTATTTGACATCAGTGCTGTAGGCAGTGATTTTGTGGAAGTTAGATTGCTGTCTTCCTGTTTAAATGGAAAAAATACCTTGTTTGGTCTGATTTGAATTATTTTTAATTTTGCAGTTTATCCTTTTCAGATAAAATTCTTATAGGTTATTACAGTAACCAGTGGTTCTACCTTTAGTATTCCAAATTTATGTTTATTAATTGCACAGATATGTTTTTACTACAAGATTCTTTAGTAGCAACAACTGCGCATTTTCTGAAAGATTGCAACTTTTTTCTGATCACAAGAGGGCGATAAATCCCTAGTCATCTTTATCCAGCTTCTTTATTAAGTCATCAGGATGTTACTGCAAAATGTCATAAAAAGCAGCTTGCTCTCAGATAACTCATATATATATATACACACACACTGATCTGTATAAGATATTGCGACTTCTGTTTTTTTATCGGAAGTTTTGGGTACACTCTGTTCATTTCATGCCACTGTAGATCCTATTGTCAGTAGAAACTAGATGTGGAAAAGTTATTTATAGTATTCCCCCCACTACAAGTGCAAGTGTGTTCTTTATGGTACTCTTACAAGGATTGAATTCAGATGAATGTCAAGTGCCTCAAATAATGCAATTTTCAGCATACTCAATGGGAGAATTCCCCATAGCCTAAAGGTTGTTTTGTATGCTTATTTCTTCCTCATAGTGAAACTGTTTCTTTGGTAATCAGAATTTTCCATTTCTTAACTTCAATTAAAGTATCTCTCCTCTTGAATGTCTCCTTTAAATGCAATGTTATTTCATCTAAATAAAGGGACCACAACTTTAAGCCTTTTTGTGGTGATAGTATCAGTATGGGGAGCTGCTATTAGCACAGTGACTTCTCTATTTGTGTAGACAATTTTATAATTTATTAATACACTATTGTATTCTGAAATATTTAATTTATTCACTTTCACATCCATTGTCTCTCTTAAATAGCTTCTGTTTTGCATTGTATAGTAAGAATAATTTTAGGAATTTTACATGGAATAAGGGGAATAAAAATGAAGAACTGGTTCAGTATACTAAATTATTTTATGTCTCTGTTGATGTTACCTGAATTCATTCCAGCTCCTGTGTTTGAAGGAGCTGGATTCCTTCCAGCTCTAAAGTTCCATGACCCAGCCCATGCAATTTTTAAGCTGTCAGTATTAGAACAAATTCTTAATAATTTACGATATAGTATGGCCTCTGAAGAATGTTTTCACTTTGTGTCTTAATAAGAAAAATAAATAAATGTGCAGTCTCTAGCAACGCACTGAGGCATTTGTTGAAGGTGTTTGTACAGTATCCAACTGAGTTTAAGAGCCTCAAATGATGTGACTTAAATAATAAGACAAGTCCATGATTCTTGCGGCTCTTTCTACGATCTGAATGGAGTTCTGGGGCTGTCTCAGATGGCTGAGACAAAAACACCTTTCTGTTGTCTTTCAACAACTTCAGCAGTCTTCGGTTGCAGAGATTCAGTCTTGCCTGGCCCCTTGCCCAGTCTCCAATCACCTCAGGTCTGTGGTAGGAGGGAGCTGTTAGAAAGCAGGGCTACCCTTAGCCTATTTATTTTGATATTATCTCGCCTGTAACAACCTTTCACAATTCACTTCCACCCCTTCCACACCACTGGTTTCTGCAGGGGCTGCACCAGAGCAAGGGCAGGATTGTCCTTGAGTGTAGCACCAATACTCCTCTGCTATTGGCAACTGTAATGCAAACAGGAGTGTGACTGGGCAACAAATGGAGCTTGGAAGTGATGCAGATTGGAGTTTTTGGGAGAAAAGCTTTATCGTACTCTGTTTAATTGAAATTAGAGTCTGCCCAGTTCCTTTCCTAATCACCAGATGAGGTCTATGGCCTCTTCACTGTTATTTTCTCAACTCCAAACCAAAGGGTTTTAATGGGTGTCTTGCCACAGTCAGCAGTTCCTAGGTTGGGAGCCCTACTTTAAACACAAGCTCCTTTACAGAGATTTTCAGGCATTTTGGCTATTTTAGTTAAGACCAAAATTATATAACAAAACCACATGACTGTGTCTGTTGGTTTACCATCAGCTTTCCTCCGGACAGCAGCAGAGTTCTGTGTGCTTCATTAATGTCTCCTAACTTATTTGGCAGATGCAGCCCCGTTTCTGCTATGCATCTGAGGGTATGCAAGTCTTAATAGGGCAAATTCAATTGTAGATATGATATGCCTCACTGTAATGTATAACTCATGTGTATCCAGCTAAGGAAAACAAACCCTTCTTACCGCAACTATGTGCCCTCCAGAACTCCATCCATATGTCAGAAAGATACTTGAGACATATTTTTTGTCTTATTATTTTAAGTTTTAAGTATGCCACAATAGTAGGAGAGCAAGTATGCAGATGGGCCAATTCTTTTTATATATTTGCAAGAAATAAAGAGGAGTTGAGAGTGAAAGAGCAAGAGCAAGTAAGGCATTTCCATCTAGCACACTAACTGTGACTCAGCTTAGGTATCTGAGGAAAGACATTGGTAACTGTAATTAAGCGGGGAAAGAAAGGTATGCAGTAAATCTTTTTTCTCTAGCAACTGTAGGAAGGTGTCCTCCAACTTTAGATAATTTTGTTGTAGTCTGTGGGTTTCTTACAGTGGGTAGGATGAGAAAATCATCAAGAACTTGCTTTAGCAGTAGGAAGCTGAAGACTGTGGTATCACTGACTGAACAAAAACAGTGGGAAGCCCAGGACGCAGTGCGAGTTGTGTGAAACCAGGAAGCCTGTTTTACCCTGTATGTTGATGTAAGTCTGGACATGACCAAAGGTTGTCCATTCTGTAGTGATGGCAGAAAGCTGCTTTGCTCAAATAAGTGTCTGGATGCCTTTATAAGTGCTACCACTGTACAAGACTGTAGCAAGACAGGTGTCGCTCTAAGATTGTAAGGATGGCAACAAAATTCAGGTGTGTGAGCTCACTTAATGCTAATGTAATCTGCCCTGAACTACACCATCTTTTCAAGTGCTGCAGATTTGTTGCTGATCATGAGAAAGCTGGGTAATTTAAAGCAAGACCAAGTATTCATACTGTTTGGCAGTCAGGACCCATGAAGACCACGGCAGTGTCTCGTCTACACAGATACTCACAGATAAGGTTGATGTGATACAGGGACCAGCCTAGAATTTTGCTGTGAAGCATATAATAGAGATGTATTGTGACTGATGGAGTATAGGTTAAAATAAACATTTTTTTTAGAGGAAAAGGGCACGAAGAGTGAAAGCAGTGACAATCTTGCAAAAAAGGAGTGAACACTAGGGAAAAGGCTTGATATAACTTGGTGATTTCAGGGACCTGCTGCTAGTTGTGCATTGAGAATAAACATTCTGCTTTTTCTGCTGGCTATTGCCAAAGTAGGTGGCAAGCCAAAAGGCAGGGGAAGCTGTGAGGAAGAGCATGTGTGTAACAGGCAAATTTCAGATGCTGGATATAGGTGCTTTGCCCAAACATTGGAACTCCTTATTTCAAAGAAGGTTTGAGTCTGGAAATGTGCTTTAAGATTTTAGAAACGCCACCCAGCTGGCTTGGAGAAGCTTTTGGACACTGATATGGGAGGCAGGTTCAACAGTCTGGTATTGGGACTTGAACAGTAAAACAATAACCTCTTTTTCTCCTGTGGAATCAGATCACAGATGCAGATGTTAACAAAGGATTACGGAGCTGTAGCTCAGGTCTCGTAAAGAGAAATGCTGATTAGTTACAGAGACTTGTGAATTTCCTCCCAGCAGCACAGGGGCATGGACCCACAGGGGCTCAGTATTGGAACTTCACCTGTGCTTCACTGGGCAAATGACAGCAACTCTGTGCTGGTTTTCCAGTCTGTAGTACAATGTGGTTATCTTACTGAAGAGATTGAAAGGCATAGTCAATTGTACAATGCATTGAAACAGAAAGTGCTATCTCAGTGCAAAATGGTTTTATGTACTGCTGCATACCCAAAGGATTTAATTTTGAGGTAGAGACAGATTTCTTAATGCCTGTGATTTGTACTGAAACAACTGGAAATAATAAAGCCTTGGCTTAATAGTGTTGGAACCTTGTTCTTATTGAGGTCGGTGGTAATTCTGTCACTGATTTCAGCAGGAAGAGGATCAGGCCAATTTATCAGGAAGCATTAGGTAAATACAAGAGTTTCCAAAACTAAGGATCTGGGATTTTTAGAAGGTTAAATTATGCGGTGCCAGTCCTCATCCCAGTAGTCCAGTGGTTCAGTATAGACACTTTATGTCAACTAATTACTTAGGGATTTATTAACTTGACATTTTAAGGAAACTGCTAGCTTCATTGCTGTCTACAAACAAAACATGCAGAGTGAAGAACGTTTGAATAGCCTAGGGATTTTGGCGGAAAGTGAACATGAGATCAAGTATGTTAATTGAACAAAAGAAGGTAATTTGAAAGCACGTGTGTCATTAAAATGGATCATATGATCCATGAAAGAAGTTACAAATAAATACAGTGCACCACTCTTGTGGAAATCGAAAAGTGACAGTAGATGGGGAGAAACAAATAGAAAGAAAGAAAGAAAGATAGATAGATAGAAAAAACTCCACAAAAACAAACCAAAAAAGACCTTGTGGAGATTTTTGAGCTTTACCCCAACATAAATCTAGTTTAAAATGTATTGATATTTGGGAGATGGCTCTGACAGTTATGAAGTCAAACAAGAAGCATGGCTTTTGCTCTGAAGAATTTCAGAGTGTATGGATCTGCTAACAATTTATATATCAAAGCAGTCACCAAATGAGCCAGAGAAGCAGAGCAACAAATCATTTCCAGAAGCTGCCATTATCAGGATTTAAAAGTAATGTTAATCTCAGTGTTGCTACAAAAAAGAATATTAATGTCTGTATTTTAAATAAAATCTGATTTTGGTTTTGGTATGGGGGCTTAGAACTCCTTGGAATTGGTCTTGGAAAACCGTGCTCTAGCCATGTCAGCTGGAGTCTTTTGACATATAAATGACAAAAATCTGGAACATTTTTTAAACTGTATGTACTGTCTTGTTAAATCATGGTGCGGTGTTTCATCTGACCATTGAAGACCCATACAGTAAGTAGAGCTAACAGAAAGGTGCACAGGTGACTTTCTTATTAAAAATCAGAATAGCCCTCATTTATATCTGATGTTTTTCTAAAGGATTTGTGCTTCCAGGTGATTTTATGCCTTTGCATTCATTTCTTATTTTGGAAAGGAAGATCTTTTAATAATGTTCAGCATCAGCCTCCCCCACCCCTGCAATTTGCTGCTCTGGTAAAAGTGCTGTTCCTTTGCAAAAGCTCATAATGTGCTATATGAAATGTCAAGAATGATAAAGCAAAACAAAGAACCTCTGAAGGAAAATGTGCTGCCATGAATATCTGAAATCTACTGAACCACTGCATTATTATAGTTAAATTTCAGTAAACGCTTTTCTTAAGAGATTGTGTTTCAGTAGGCAGGGAAATGTGTTTTCTATGTAAATAGCAGTGTTTGTCTTTTCTTTAAAAAATGTATTCTCACCACAGTGGTAAGTCCTACAAGCAGGCTAAAACACGGTTTAGGCCATGAGATATGGAATAAAATCTCTGAAACCTCTCTCTGTGCTTGTTGGATCACCATTTGTGGCCATAGAACAAGAATGTCTTAGAGAACTGATTTTCACGATGTTTTTATGTACATTTGAGTTTTCAAAATAAGAGAGAAGTGAGGAAGCCAAAACCTTCAAGAGGGTGCTAATAAGCTCGTTTTGCCTCTTTCTTGTTTTATGTCTTGCTCCAGATTTTATAGCTTCAGCCTTAGCAGATATGGCATGGCACAAGATTTGTTGCTGAGTGCTTATCACTCCTTAGTAGAAAGCATTTAAGTTTTTCCATAAGAATGCTTTCTATTCACCTCTTCCTTGATAGCATTTTTATCCACTTGCTTTACCCCAAAGTATCACTTAAAATGCTGCTCAGAGTTTGGCAAGGGTTAGTGTAACCATTAATGCACTAAAGTTGGATGCTGGGGGTGCTAATGCTTTGCTGCCAGTTGTGTTTCAGTGCTTGCTGTCTCTGGTGTCAAAGGACTTCCTTTCCTAAATGCAAGGCCAGTGCTGTCCTTGTCTGAAGTCTTCCTCACTAACTCTACTAACTTTCCCAGTCTCCACTTTTGTTTTCCCAAGAAAGCAGGCTTAGAGCCTTGAAAGTTTGAAAATGTATCTGTAATTGTTTTTACAAATGTTTGCAAATATCACTGGTTTTCCTTGGTGGCCATTTCAACATGTTTCATTTGCATCTCTTGAGGGCCAATTTAGGAATCAAGCAGGAAGACAAGTAAAAGGGATAAAGTGTAACAGGCCGAGTTTGTGACTCCATCCTTTGAATAATATTTTCAGAGTGAAAGGCAGAGCCTTCATTTCAGTTTTATATTCTGCTTATGCTTTTGTACTACTCTCCTCCACATAGCTCTCAGCTCCTCTGAGAGCTTTTGTGTAGTTTTGTGTAGTTTCTCAGGTGAGATGACTATTATCTGTCATGCAGAGCTCTCTCTTTTCTTCTCCTCCTTTTCAAGGAGGAACATTGTAAGGGAGTAGAATAACAATAATAATGCTACCTATATTATATTGAGTGCTGTAGTGATTGCTTAGTTTTGCATAGGCTAGAAAAAGTCTAGAGTTGCGGTATTCTTAAGTCTGCTGGTGATTTATTCGGTGACGTTGGATTGGTTCTTTAAGCTGGTTTAGGAGATGTTTTTCACTGTGGCTAAAACTGGCAATCACAGTGCTTATCCATGAAAGCAAAGCTGCTTGCTTTCATGCAGACCTAAGGCACATCTCCCTTGGAGATAATGTTGTAGAATAAAGTACTTTAATGAAGGGAGAGTGGAAACATTGGAGAATTCTTTGATTATTTTTTTGAGATGTTGTCTTCCTGTTCTCTATCTCAAAGTAAACATTCTGTCTTTGCATAAGTAAGTTGAATTGTGTGTCAAGACCTCTGAATATGCTTGGATAGCTTAAAATGAAGAGGCTACGTCATAGCGTGGTTAAGCACAAAGTTTGTGGCCAAGTTTAAATGCTTCTGAGGGGAGAATAAACATGTTTAAGGAACTTCGAGATAAAAGGCCAGGGATTTTAGCATGCACAGTCGTGCAACTATGTTCCACCTTGTGCTTCATTGAAGAGAAAAAGCAATGTGAAGAATTACCAATGTCCTTTGACACAGTGGTATAATCAAATGCCACTGAGCAGATCCTTGGTACAGCATGGGTTGAAGTCTTACTGAAATAAAGAAAAAGCTAATTGCTATTTTGGGCCACACTGTTGCATGCTGGGTTGATTGCCTTATCCATTTGGGAATGTCTTATCTAATAAGCCAGAACATACTGCGACAGGTGCAGAAGTTCCTGTCATGTTTTCTGGAGAGAAGTCCAATAAATAATTGTACAATTTCTATCAATAACTCTGAATGCTGAGTACTCTGACCTTGTCTTTCTGAAAGGGAGACTGTATTCTATTGTTCCTATGCATTCTGCAAAGGAAGGGTCATGACACTAGCTAGATTCTTTAATGATGCTGGATTGGAAAGCTGCTGGCTTTTGGGCTAGCACTAGTGGTCTAGCACTAGCTGCCCTTAATTGCACCAAAATTAAGAAGTTCCGTAATTATGAAGAGTACGGTCCTGCTTTCTTCTACCCTGCCCTGCCTGTTGCTCAGCATGCAAGTTTTCAAAGCAGAGGGATTAGCAGATGCCTGTGGTTGCTCTGCACTTCTTCAGAGAAGGTGGTGTTCTGGATCTGGTGCCTCTTCCTGTGGCAGCTCAGACTCCTCAGCTCCACAGCAAACCCCCCAGTTCCCAGAAGTGCCCCATGAATTAATTAGTTCATGTTTATTAATGTGCCTTGATGTAGAAAGTGGTGTTATTATTACGTAAAGCTCTTGAACTACACCTTGGTATAAAGGTGCAAGACTAATAGGTTTTAATTACAGAAAATGTGTGTGCTGAGAAACACAATCCCATTGTCTGAATTCTAGTGAGTTTTCTTTGTGGTTTCCTGTTCCCATCCAGTTGATTTTTAAGAACATGTGCTTGCTTGCTTGGTTGCTTTTTTTGTTTGTTTGTTTGTTTATTTTCAAATGGCTGTTGCTTGATGTTAAAATATTTAGATTTATTATGATTTTTTTTTTAATTGCATAC
>VZTL01058799.1:0-24608 GCA_013400535.1 Scopus umbretta | reverse complement strand
TGCAGAACATATAATTACGAAGCAGCCCTACAGGTTGGGCTTGATTTCTTCATTAGCTGCACAAATAATGCACAAGGCAATGGGGGAGACAGGGTTTGGGTTTTTGTTGGGTTTTGGTTTTGGTTTTTTTTTTTTAAATACAAAGTGCTATCAAAGTAAGAACTTACTGAATGACAAACCAAACCTTTTGAAATCTGGTTTTTAAAAAATTTATTGCCAGTGTTCCCAAACCACTTTACATGACAATTGCTTCAAAAGGAATCCCAGCAACATGAAAGGGAGTGTGAGACACCTGGGAAGGGGGATGGGAAAGCACGTTAATTTTTAATGCTGTTTTTCAGAAGTGTTCTCTCTCTTCTTCGAAGCACTCATGAAAGACAACTAGTTTCTGACAGCTTTGAAACCTGAAGATGCTGCCTCCCTCTTCTAGAAAAGATACTGGCAGGTATCAGCAATCTCAGTGTCTCCTCCCCTAGCAGGTCTGCAGTCCCAACAGAGGCAGGTGCTGCCCCTTTGCCAGAAGCTGGATAATACAGCATGTTTAGTCATTTCAGTCTTTCATGCTGTGAATCAACAGATTTCCAGACAGACACGTCCAACACAAATATGGAAGCAATTGCTCAGAACATGTAAGCTCCAAACACATGTGACAGGGACAGTTTGTGGTAGATCAGGGTGACAAGCTTTGCCTGGCCAAGGTATCAGAGAGAAGGCGGCTCAGAAGAGGGGATGAGATCTGTACCTGGCTGGGCAACAGTGTGAGGAGGTGGCTGACCAGTTGTAGTGAGGGAATTTTCACAGGTTTGGGTCAAAGGGATCATGAAGCAAGAAAACTATGTACAACAATCAAATGAGGACAAGTTCTTCTTAGGAATAAAGGCTTCTAGCACTACATGAACTATGTGAGATGCTTCAAACTATAGTGTGGCTGCTCTGGAGAGCCGCTCTCCACTACTCACCACAGCCCAATGATGAAAAAAATGTCAGAGTCAACTTTGAAGCCAACCCAGTGCTGAGCCTTTCCAGCTCCCAGAAAAGCTGCTGCATTGTACTACCATCTGCCCTGTGCAGGATCAGGGTCAGGCTGAGCTGAAAAGCTGCTGAGGTCATATGGTTTCCTCAGTCCCCCAAGGGCTGGTGGGATCAGGGCACCAGAATGTTTCATGGCTTGCTCTAAAAGGTGAAAGACTCTGAAGAACATATGTGTGCACAGCACCCTACCCCTAGCTATGCACTCCACACCAGGCCTGAGTGCTTTGTACAGCCCAGACCAGCCACTAGCAGGAAGACAGCACAGGACCTAGAATCCATCTGTCCTTACTTAAAAGCAAAGGAAACAAAATACATTATCCTCTAGATGAGAATATCTGGATTGTTTTGTCATCAAGCAACACTTGTCTTTCTACTTAGGGAAGAGAAATCACACATCAGCCTGCTGCTCATTCTGGCTCCCATTTTATACACTTCAGTGAATAAAAGCCTCCAGTCAGCACACCTATTTCTAGTCCTCTTCCCTGCACATGCTTACCTCTCCATCCACCTTGTCTGAGCATTACTCAGCATCTCCTTCCCCCTAAGGAATGGGAAAAGTCTGCACAGTGCGGCACCCATCTGGGACTCAGAAGACCTGATTTAATGCCAAGCTCTCCCCATGACAGCCTGCAGAGTGACTGACCACGGGCATGTCCCTTGTTCTGCCTCAAATTCCCTACCTGTGGAATACAACTAACAACACTAATTTCTTTAGCATAATATTTGAGCTATTGTCCATAAATAGCACTTGACTCCAATGAAAGTAATGTTTACCCCAAAAAGCCAAAGACAGACAATACATGTCACAGAGCTCAGTGCCTTCTCCATGTATTATAGCTTCTGCCAGGAATCTTCTGAGTACATGGCACAGCTGCTGGGAACTGATCTCAGGTCACAGACATCCTCTTCCTAAGGCCCAATAAATCACACAATGCCGTCTGAGAAAGATTACTCTAAGCAGATGTTCTCATTACCTGATTTGTCTATTCAGGTGCCACAGAAAGACCTCAGCTCATACTGCAAGTATCAGCAGCACAATCAATATTGTGCCTCTGTGGGCTGTTTAGGTGAATTCATGCAGCAATCCAAAGGCTAACTAATAGAGTACTCCTCCGGCAGGGAGGGAGATGGGTGAAGGAAGTGACACTGATTAATCTGTGATCATTAATAATGTTTTTAAGTCTTGCAAATGAAGATAATTATATGGGTAATCAACTATCTTACTCTAGGGTATAAACTGATCATCTGTTGGGATAAAATGGGCATTCCTATAACACACATTTTCTTGTCCATTGTAAAGTCACTTGATGACATTAGCAGATTGATCATTTTCTCGTAAAGTCCCAGCTATTCATTACTTCGAGAAGGTTTTGAAATTAGATCAGATGATACAGGAATGCAGCTCACTATAGCAAATGCCAATATCCTCTCAATCATTTTGGTTTCCTAACTTAATAATTATATTTGTAATTTTTGTTCTCAGATCAGTTCTAAATTTTACTTTTCTTTCTGAATGCAGTCATTATTTTCACAGATTCATTTTAACTCATGAATTCTATTCTTATGTAGGTCTACACACTGCAGTTTGCACAGCCCCATGAGCGAGGACAGTGCAATGAACTAACAAGGACAGATAAGAGCTTTGCAGTAAAATCCATAGCCAATAATAAAGGTGGTTGCACCACAAACAGATATTGCAATAAACACAAAAATAAAGAAAAACTGAAATGTGAGATAAAACCACAATGGGGACAGCAATTACAACCTACCAGTCCTTTCTAGGTATCTAATGGTACCTATGCAACTTGAATGAACCAGGTTTTGAAATCTGTCCTCCAATCTCTCAAAAACCCCACAGTTTTGGTAGGCCTGAGAGTATGCACAGTCTGGCTGGTCAGCGCTGGTTCCCAAAAGAAGTGAAGATAAATAAGGACAGAGTTCAGAATCCTTCACTACAACAGCCCCCATACATGAGCCCTTCTGTTGTTTTCTGCACTGAAAGCTGCAAGCTGGATTTAGCTTTCTACAGACCTCTGGTGTAGCTCTTTCCTGCAGATTCCCTCTTCACCAAACCCTCTGTTGAGCTCAGCAGCAGCAGAAGTTGCAGAAGAAAATCTGTCTCTTTTTCTGACAGCTTCTTTCTCTTTTTCTCAAGCAGAGTGAAAAGAGACCAGTTTGATGGCAGAAGAGTTTGAAGGCCTCTCCTGGGCCACAGGAACACTGTGTCTGTGTCTTTTCTTTATGCATGTTGGACAAGAACCTCAGTTCCTTCTAGGAAAAATAATCCCTTGGTGTTTCTGCCATCTGCTCACCTCTTCATTCGTTTGCTGAGATTGCTAGCACAGGCACCAGCTACACAGGGTGAAGGCTGGCCCAGCAGAGAGGCGGCCAGCTCCACTGACCACATCCCAGCCAAGGCATTATTTTCTATCACCTCTCTGTTTTCACCTAACTTTTCTCAGCACAACCACTCAGAGGTGGCAGATCTGAAGTTCCATACCCCTAAGCAAAGGGCAGAATCTTTCAAGGACATTGTGTCAGCCTGCAATTTTCTTTCCTGTATCAGCTTTTAAATGTGACAGCAAGACTTAAGCAGAAGGCAGTGAATGTTGCCTTGCTTAAAAAGAAAAGATGATAATCGCGCCATCAGAAAGTGACAGGAAAATGACTCTCGGGTCCCATGTAATTTTGAACTCAGTGGGAGCTTGGACCAGGGAGCTGTTGCCCCTTTCTCATACTCAATCTGCTGAATCTCTGCTGAGTGCTAATCAGAATCTGTCCACATTGCCTTCATACCTGTACATACTTTGCTGATGTCTTCCACAAGTCAGTCAGTTCTTCAGAATAAGAGTTAACGCATGGAACTCCTGGCCACTTGATAATGTGACTGCTAAATTTTTAAAGGGATTTAGGGGAAAAAACCCTCAAAAAATAGAAAAAATGATGGATGCCTTACAAATCCAAAGAATATTATGCTTGGCCAAGAAAGTCCCTTATTTGCAAATCTCTGTAAATGAGAAAAGTGTACAAGGGAAACATAATTTTTTTTTTTAATATATATTTTTAGCATGCTCTACTTGTCACTGTTGGAGCATGGAACTGGGCAAGAGGAATTTCTGGTCTGACTCAGTATGGCCTGTGCTTTTAATGCTCTCTTTCTCATTTCAGAACTCTCCTGGCCTCCATCTAACGTTTTCCAACATTTCTCAATTACTTTTTCACTCTGTCCCACTCTTCTGCTACCCAGTGATGGATTGCCAGTAATTTTATGGGTCTCCTGGAAAAAAAACTGTTCCCACTTCATCTCTGGTAAAGCTGTATGGCCATGTAAACAAGAAGGTGTTAGAAAGGGCCAGGGTTCATAACATATTCATTTACAACCAGGAACATTTTCTAACATACATATAGCCAAGGGCAGCAGTCACAGCCATGCTGGCAGACCAGCTTGTATTAAATCCTCTCAATGAGAACGTTAATGGTCAATGATGCATACATAGATACACATGGATCATTAAGTATACATACATAGAAACTTATATATGTTTATAGACACACACGTGGGTGTGTCGACAGAAATATATATTTATCAGCACAGACAAACTTAATGATCCCCATCTATAAATAACTGTCTGCACATACACATATATAATGAGTCTACTAAAATGACAGCAAGGCTCTGCAGGGCTGTGAAGCAAACAGGTTGTTCCTCTTTATGTAGCTTTAGAGAGATGCTTAGCACAGGAGATGAAGTGGCAGGGGTAATAATTATAAGTCAGAGCTGGAACAACATAAAGCCCTTCTCTGGACCCACAAAAATATCTCATCACTGATTTTAACGGTACAGACTAGCAACTCTCTCGAGCATATACTGCTTCTGTTTGGATAGATCACAATTAACTAGAAGGGGAATACAATTTGATTCCTTTCCCCTGGTAGACAACCTCAGGCAAGTAACATTCTGTGCCTATGGCTTGTCAACATAGAAATGTTAGATCTGACTCATTAGAATGTGAAATCATTAAAGTATATACACTATTGCCAGTGAAGGCTACAGGACAGAAGTTAGAAAACTAGGTTTCAAAAAGACTAGTACTTTCTAGGCACACATTGGGTCACCTAAGAATGTGCCTAATCTATTGCCCTTATGCATTTGAGTTATTTTCCTAAAGGAGCCTGTTTTCTACAGCTGCTTTCGTCACACCTGCACCAAACACTGCAATGTGCTTTGGTACACATCTTTCGAAGTACTGTGACACTAAAGGAGCTGAACTGACCATCCTGTCAAATGAGATGAGTGTCAAAACAACAATGAAAGGAACTGCAGAAGTGGATGATCAGCCAGGAATGGAGGACGGGAGAGTGGATTCACCGTGGTTAGGCAGTAGCTCTAAGTTAGACTGGCTCCCACAGACTCATGGTTCTTCCCTGTGTGTTACAAAACTGTATTCTTAGCAGAACCCACTCAGCTATGCTTGTAAGGAAATAATTCATTCTTGCATATGAAAATAATTCATTCTAGCGATATGAAATATCAAAATCATAGAATAATTTCAGTTGGAACAGACCTCTGCAAGGCATCTTCTCCAGTTCCCCACTAAAAACAGCTCCCAATTCAATGAACGCTAAGATATTCAGAATCATATAATGCCCCTACTTGCAAATCTACAAATTTTGCCATGCTGGTAAGTTCTTTAGGACTCTCTTAGGACACATATACACAGCACAAAGCACAGTAGATCCAAAAAGTCTAGGATGGTTATACAATGCAGACAGATACTGCAATTGCTCACACAACAGCCATGAGGTGGTATGAATTCTGTGCTAAAACAGTTGCTGCTTCCTACAGCCCAGAGAGCCCACTCACAGGATGTGCCACAAAATGAAGGTTGGGAATAATAGTCATTCTACTGATATACTGATTTTAATAAGATAGTATTATGATAATATTGTTAATATTGCAATATGTTAATAATAGTTGGAGCATAATGACTATTTAATACACATTCCTGTCAGGTTACTATTTTTCGGAAGTAGTTGAACACGGACCTCTTCGATGCAAATCAATGGAAGAAATTTTCCCCAACAGTAATCAGCTGAGACCACTAGATGAAGTATTTTGCATTTTCCAGGGTGAAAGACAAATCTTTAAAAGCCACTAACCTACCCAGTTTGGCGGTACACAAATATGTGTATCTGCCTCAGCTCTGCTTCTGCTCTAAGAGCTCCGACTGATCCCATGCTGAGCATCAAATGATTGTGGTCCTCTCATCAACTTCTTGAAATCATTGGGATTTCTACCCACAAACACAAATTCCACATACCTCCAATCACCATGTGGCTATCTTGGTTCAGAGAATGGCTAGTAGCAATAGAAATGTATTGATTTCTTCTCAGCCAAAGCTTCCATAAGTTCAGCATGATCCTGCACTGCCCTTACAGATGAGTTCTCTGAAATTCTCATTGTGAGAAATACCTAAGTGATCTGCATATAAATGGTTTGCATATAGGCTTTGTAAATGGTCTCTATCCTCCTCAGTTCCTTTAACACTGTGGATAGGAATTTCTCTAAACATTTATGGCAAGTATTATGTGAAATTTCTTTGTATGGCTTTTACAGACTATTAAGAATAGTTTTAAAAATTGCTAGTGATGACCGTAATAAAAACAATAACAATAGCAACAATAATAATAACAGTACGCCTGCAAGGATTTCAAAAGAAAAAGTCAGCTCTCAACAAAGCTGATACACAATATTCAGTAAGAGAACTCACTTCCTACATTCTCCATCAGAAGACTGCAGAGATATAAGTAAGAATAACCTTAGATTTAAAATGCATCTTTCATTTCAAAAGAAAACTTCATTGATTTATAAAGTAAATGGGCTAAATCCACAGCTAGTTGAAACAGATTAGCTCTATTGATTTCAATGAAGGTGCTGATGTGCAGATTTCTTTGAGCTCAGATCTGTCTCTCTGCACATGTGTGTGTGTCTGCATGTGCACGTGTGGTTGGAAAGCGATGCATATTGCGCACTGCACAAAGAATTTCCCAGAAAAATACGATATTAACCAACACAGAAAGTGACACATTATTGCTGCATTTGGAGAAAAATGCATAGAGTGAACAGAATGCAGGGTCTAATCTTTAGCTGGGGATTGGCATATATTTCCCCAACAGGATGCTCACAGCAGTCTTATGAAAAGGCTCACAAGGCATATCATATGCTGTTGTGGTTTGCTCCTTGCAAAAATAGGGGCAGTATTTGCAGATAGCAAGGCAGCAGATGCACAGATATATTCTTCTACACCAACAAGTACTCCACTTTTATGAAGAAAAAGCCAAAGCCATGGTTTTGCAGTAAAGGAAAAACTAGCAACCCCACCAGAATTGATGCAACCTCTACTACAGTAAAAAACTCAATAGCTGTCTGTGGCATAGACAGAGGCTTCCTCATTCTGCCGCAGTGCTGTTTGGGAAACAAAGTTAAGTGTGCAGCTCCTATGCTTTGTAGGCATAAAGGATAACCATAATTACTTAGCCTGGCCTTCCTAGGACACTTTAGCACAGGAGATATAGATGGACTACACAGGCGTCGGCTACACCTTCCCGATCCTCCCAAAACTACAGCAGCAAGCACTTCATCTGTCACAGCATAGATGGCAAGGAAGCCAGCTCAAATCATCCTTTGCAAGAAGAGGATTTTCCCCCAGTCCCTTCCTTGCAGCTAAGGTGAGCTCCACAGGTACAGACTGCAGGTACAGACCGCTCCTCACCACATAGTCACTTCTGTTTGTGTAAGGCTGATGTAGGTCCATTTTTTGAAAGGTATACCAACACAAATAACTCAACCCAGTTGGAATAAATTCAAATCACTAGCAGAAATGCCCGAGACACACAACTGTTATCTGATCCAAGCTTCCTCAGAAACTGGTGACAAGCATACCCATCAGTCTACTCTCAGTCTGTCACTATCTGTGACACCAGCAGTGAAATCCACCTACGCATTTCTGCCACATAAGTAGGCAGATGGACTGAAGCCTAGAAGAAAATATACTGGGCTTGAATCTCCTTTGTCTTGCAAGTAGTGGAAATCTGCAGGAACTTCAGGTGCGGATGCAGAAAGCAGGAAAAGCAAACCAACTGCAAGGTGAAATTTATAGTATATCTCCTGCCCCTGACTTGGAGTGCTGCAACAATGTCTGATGTGATTAACCAAAGGCTTCATGCCACTGCAGATATGCCTGACAGGAGTGCCTCAGACTAAGGCATCTTTTCTGATCCTTTTCAGAAAGCTGTTTCAGCCAGCTCAGAGAAAATACAGGCATCTCTGCAAGCAACAAAAGCAGTGCATCTAGCCCTTGCTTTGTTCAGAATCCCAGAACAAGTGTGCTCTGATCTGCTTTGTGCAAGAGGTCAGATGACTCTTTGAAGATGCCTTTGAACTTAAAAAGTTCCCTCTCCCCCCTGGTTGTTAACTCAGATCCTGGCCTGTTCTTGGGCCAACATTACTCCACAAGTTCTACCAGCCTTACCCAGCGCTTCAGCACTCCTGGGAGGAGGAAGATCCAAACACTTTCAGTGCCAGCCCAGGCTCTTCCTTCCATCGTATGGGTGAACCATAGCATACTACACCCCAGACCAGGAAAGTTCTTCTGAGCTCAGCTCTGCATATGCGCACTGAGAACACCTGTAGCTTGAGCTAAAACCAGATGTACAGCCCACAATACAGATAGCAACCAATGAGGTTTGGGGATAGTCACATCCAGCAGCAATCTGAAAAGACAGTGAAGCTGCACACCTGGAGCAAGCACAGAACTGACATTAGGTGCAACCATGCAGATCTCCGGCTTCTGAAGAGCACTGCAGTCCCTGGGCCATCAGATCCAAGCAACTCAATCTCAGCAGTATTTATGAAAAGGGACCTCTGGATGTTACTAGTGCAAGCTCTTACTCCAAGACAGACTCTCACCAGCTATAGATCAGGACAGATGTGACTTCATCTAGCCAAGGCTTGAAAACTTCCAGGGACAGTGGACACCACAACTTCTCTGTAACCTGACTAGGGCTACACCACCCTCCAGAGAAGCAGATTTTCCTACTGTCCTATCTGAACACCCAAGCTACAGCTTGGAACCATCTTTCCTTGTTATACCCCCTGCCACTACTGGGAAGAGTTTGGCTCCATCATCTGTTTGTCACATGATGCATGGACATGTCACCTGGGTCTGTGACCATCAGCAAAAAACACAAAACAGCACCATGACTTTATGCAACACTACATGTGTAGCTACACGGTGCTGCACTGCACACCATGAGGCTTACCATGCACTTGGGCATTGCATGCACCCCTTCTGCTATGATTTTTTAAAAAAAATTAAGGGCTGCTATACTTACGTCATTATCTGGGTCTCTATGCCAGGGTCTACAAGGGATCCATCCACAAAAAGTGGTGTTGATGTGAAACTGTATTTACTCCAGTATCTTCCCTCATCAAAACTCACCCTGGAATAGAAACAGACAAGATTTATACACGTAAAAAGATGTAGTCTAGAGCAACTGGAGCAATTAAATGTTGGCTAAAGTCTGCAAGCTCCAGCAGCTATATTTATAGACAAGCACCAATCTTTGCCATTTTCCAGCCCACCAATTCATGCTTTTGGTGCACTTTGAAAGATCAAAGCCTTAGAAAGTATAAACATCGGCAATAAGAACATGGATATACTTGATCCAGGTGTACATCAGACTTCAAGGGATCAAGGGGCATTGCCAAGTCCTGTTTCTGGACCTACAACAGCACCTGGCATGAGGTAGCACTCAGAGCATAAGCAGTCCTGGCCTGAATGCACGAAAATTGCTGTCAACACCACAGGATGTGTTGACCCATGTGTGTATCAATGCCATATGGCATTAGCTACAATCTCTCTAGCCCCATTAATACTTCTTTGCATGCCATCCAGAGGTGGTCTCCATTTTACAGAGAGGTGGAGGAAGGAGGCCAAACTGAGCCACAATCAGAGGTTAGTCTGTATGCTCTTCGCCTTTGACATTTGTAAAGCAAAGTTGTATGGTGGTTAAAATTAAAGCATTTCACTTCTTCGAGGCTGAGTGTTCACACTGTCAGTAACAAGCCAGTGTAATTCAGTGGCTTTTGATCATGTCCCTGCCCACAACCACTGTGTACCTTCTTTTCTGTTTTTATCAAAGAGCACACGTATCCTAACCCAGCTGACAGGGTCTTGGTTGAATTAGAGTTAGTACAACAGGCTTTTAGGTTAGCAGAGGAGGGTTAGCAAACCCTGCTCTCAGCTACACCCCAGCAACATCTCTATGTCTGATAACTACAAAGGAGCAGGCAAACAGTCTAACTGACCACACCAGCAGGCAAACTAGGTCAGGACTGTGGTGGCCTATGCTTTAGTGTCCCTTCCCAGCCTTCCTCACGGCCTCCCTTCACCCCATCCCATGGCCTAGGAGCCCCATTGACACCCTGGAGTGCCAGGCTCCAGCTCTGCCAAAGCCCTGCCTGGCCATGGGCCTGACACACAGGCTGATGTCCCAGCCTGGCCTCAGCCCATCGCTGTCACCAGTGAGGCACCTGATGCCCAGGGCTATGGTTGCCCCACTCCTGGCCGGGGTGGTAGGATGGGCCCTGGCTGCAAGATCCTGCCCTGCTGTCCCAGGGGCCTTGGTCAACTCCTGGCTTCCCATCCCTCAGTGAGCTACCAGCCCTGACATCTCCCTGATAGTCTGTGCCCACAATAGTGAAGAAAAAAAGCTAGAGGAGGGTGTGCACACCCAGCAGCTACTGCAGCAGGAAAGACAGGCAACCGGCAGACTGTCAGCATCCAGCTCCCAGAGCTGCTGCTCGTGAACAGTTCTGAAAGCAACTAAGTTTCTCTCTGCCCCCAGACCTCCTCACAACCACTTCTGCACAATTTCTGCCCAGAATTTCAGCTCCAAATTATATCAGCAAAGGAAGAACAAACAGAGAAGCACAAAGGTTTATTGGCTGTAAAATTATTTGAACCTCTTCCAGCAGGGTCATTACAGAGTTCTCCGTAATTCTGTGAGGTACCCGGGCTGTGGAAGCTGACAGATTACTCTCAATGGACTTTACCAAAGAGACAATAATAGGACAAACTTTGAATGGCAAGAAACACTTCTTATTTTAAAGTGAGTGTGAAAACGAAGTTTGCCTGATTTTCCAGGCACGGAAAGTCTCGGGGGGGACGCGCACATGTGTGTACACACATGCATCTTAGCACATGGATTTCTCTGAGAGGTTCTTGCTGGAAACTGAATCCTTCCCACTGCAAGTAGGTAGCATCATGGACACTGAGATGCCACCAAAGGACCAGAAGGCCAGTGCAGCATGCATTACAAACAATGGGTTACACCAACTTCAGATCTCTAGTGTGGAAAGCCAAGGCTTGCATTCCCTAAGTATCTGCCTCTCACAGCACCTAGCAAAACACTTTCACCTGACTCACAATGCACATCTGCCAGAACAGGAAGCTGACTATAGACCAAAGACAGAAAGCTGGGAGCACAACAGCATACAAAAAGCTTCTCTGCCCCAAATCTATTTATTTAAATGTATGTATCTTCCCATACACCTGTGCATTTGTATGCTGTTCTGCTTGCATGCTTATCTATCTAAATAGCATTTCAATTTCTGAGGAACAGCATGCTTCATTAGCTTAGCTAAAGTTCTCTCAGCTTTTCAACTATCCGCCCCTCTTTTCTCCAGGGTGAAACTTATTGTACAATGTCTCAGCCTGAGAACTAATAGATATACATGTACCCTTTAATCTATTCCACTCCTGCCCATAAAACAGGTGCCTACTGAGGCAATATGAAGCAAATTCCAAAGTCCCTAAGCATACAATTTTGGAGGAAATCTGTTGGACCTTATTGATAACAGCTCTAAATCACTACTCATTTAATAGTGTGGGTGGGGCACTTATAGTACTGTATGTGCCATTTCATGAGACTTAATGGAAAGAAAGAACACCTAAAAGGAACCTCTACAAAGCAGACAAAGGCAAACTGGGCTCTCAGCTCCTATGGAAAGTCATCCAGTGATCAAAACTTTCCTGACATCTAAGTACAGGCACTTGTACATAATGTGCTTTTTATGCCCAAAGAGCCTTCAGAAAGTAAGACACAATTAAAACAGTTGCACCTGGGTTGAAGAATACAGTCATAAATGGTTAATACGTGACATATAGCTCTTTCAGTAAGTGGCTCACCTTTTACTCTTCCAGAGCTCAACTTGGCACAGCCTGATGTACCTACTGCTGGCGACAACTACGCTTGGCTAACACACACTTCTCCTGCCTAGGCTCATACTTGGTTTGGTCTAAAGACTTGGACATAGTCTTAAAGTCCTCTTTCCTGAGGGCACTTCAGTTATAGTCATGATTACTGAGTTACCTGTCAGAGGCAAATGTTTCTAGTCACACAATGACACATTCTGACCACAGACTGAAAGTTAGAGTCTGCTGTAAACATCATTATGGGTCAGCCCTGTTACTACACTCCTCTATACGTCCATTTATGGAGGCTGTTGGCAAGAGGATGTTGGCCTAGACTAACCCCTGGCCCTGACATAGTACAGCTACATATATTATCTTATGACAGCAACAAGTTTTCTTATGATAAAACAAAAAACCTGTTTCCTGAATACTAGGAAAGATCACAACCCTCATTTTGCATATAATGACTTGCTTGTAATCCCACATGGAGGCACAGATCTCCTAGAGAACACTTGGTCCCCCTATCTCAAGAAGATCCTAGAAAAATTACAAAGCCTCAGGAATATAAGCCAGTACATCCTGTAGTTAACAATCCAATATAACACCAAAACTAAAGCAGTCATTTCTTTAGCTCAGGTGGAAAAGAATTGTGCTCAAATGCAGCATATTCAAACTCTAATACAAATCTATGCTGCAGTCATCCTAGAGTTATCTGTCAGGTCAGGAATATAAAGTCCAGAAGCTTTTCGTGTCAAAAAAGTAGTCATTAATGTTCTTAAGGTACATCTCCAGAACATTAGTTTGTGACGGGTAAAGACAGCCTGTCTTGAGGTCTCCAGCTTCTGAATGACTGTAATTTAACTGAAGGATTTTGTACAATAATGATTTAGGTAGAGGAGACCTTAACACCTCATCACTGCTGCCAAACACCGTTGCTTTATTTTTCTATTTGACTGAAGGCCACATTTCCAGTTCTGCATGAAGAGCATGAGATAGACGTGCTTAGCACCATCAAGCTGAGAGACAACTCAATATTGCAGACAGGAACACAAAACTTGTCTCTGAAGGCTTTGTCTAACTAATTCACTTCTAAACAACATTAGAAGCTGGGTAGGTCAATCCATTAGCCATGCCTCTCTTTCACTCAAGACCAGAGAGTGAAGGTGATGCTAATATATACATTTTCTGTAAACAAGGTTAGTTCTGAATTTCAGAACGCCTCTTTCCAATGCTTAGCTGGTGCAGGAATGAGAAGGGCAAAGCCTAAGGAGAAGACAATTTTGAGCAGTATCTTTAGTGCTTAGACTGTTATAACCCATTTATATCAATACAGTATCTTCAACTTGGAAATAGTTTTGCCTTATTCCACCCCCAACTCTATGTAGTCACCACCACTGTATCTCTGGAAATTCATAGTGGAATCCTATAGGAGACAGCAACATTAGCAATGTATCTGTATTGTCCTTATCAACACCTACTGCCCTCTCCTCTCTCTCCCTTTGTCTGTCTTACCAGTTTAATACCAAGTTCTGTAAACAAAAAGCAGAAGTGAGGGACACATCCTCTCAGAAATAACCTGAAGCACAAAGGATGGCTTCTTACTCAGTATATACGTGTCTGTGGGAAAGAAACCCTACCTGAAGTCTCATAGTACAATAGTGCAAAGAGTAATTCATATACGTGTATCATTATATATATAGCCATTATATTAATAAGATGGTACAATAATCAACAAAACCAAAATGATGGTAAAATGCAGATAAGAATGATCTCATTTGTTCATTTTGTAGACACTAGCAGAAGTTGACCAGGTGATGCAAGAGGTATTCGCACCACTGTCAGCTTATCCCCATCAGGAAACCTTCTCAAAGTAACAAGTTTCCTTACCACATGTGCCGGATGGGCACTGACGTGTGTTTCATGGCCACTAGTGCCCCTCCCCAGTCCAGAAACCACACATTGTACTCCTCCTCGAAGATCTGCAAGCAAATCAGGTACTGCATGAGTGCTCCACTCCACTGGGAAGGGAAGATTCAGGAGAACAACAGTAAAAGGCTCCATGCTTTCCTTCATTCTGCAAAACATACCTGTCTCCAGGAATTTCCACCATCAGAAGAGATGAACACACCAACATCAGTGTAAGAAAGCTCAGAGCCAATATTGCCTGCAACACAAGCAAGTGTCAGACATTCCTGTATGGATGAATACAGAACTGCATTTTTTCCATTAAACCAAAAGTACGTGGCCAGTGCTTCTTTGCTGTTCTTGATTCTATTCTCATCTAAAAACACCACCNGCAGTGATCGCTGTTCGGGGATGGGCTGGGCATCGGTCGGCGGGTGGTGAGCAACTGCATCGTGCATCACTTGTTTTGTATATTCTTTTATCATCATCATTAGTATTATTTTCTCTTTCTCTGCTGTCCTGTTAAACTGCCTTTATCTCAGCCCATGGGTTTTAGTTTTTTTCAGTTCTCTCCCCCATCCCATCGGGGCGGCGGGAGGGTGAGCAAGTGGCTGTGTGGTGCTTGGTTGCTGATCAGGGTTAAACCACAACACTCGTTTTGTATATTCTTTTATGATTATTATTTTTTTCCTTCCTTTTCTGTCCTATTAAACTGGCTTTATCTCAACCCACAAAATTTACTTTTTTTTAAATTATTTTTTTTTATTTTCACTTCTCTCCCCCATCCCACTGGGGAAAAGGGAGTGAGTGAACAACTGTGCAGTGTTTAGTTGCCTCCCGGGTTAAACCACAACACATGATCAGGTGGCAAGATTCATTTACAAGATATGTGCATTTTGAAAATTGACACTGGAGAGGAAACAGTATTATCAGCTTATTTTCCCAACAGATAGCATAGCCCATACTTGCAAGCTACTAAAGGCAGGCTTATTATAGCCAAGGACCTATATACTTGAAAACTGTGTATGAGATCATGTGCACACATTGGTGCACACAAATCATCAGAATGGCAGCAGAATAGTGGCCACTGTCCCTGGCTACCAAATATTTCATTTCATACACATTTTTCTCTGAACTTGTAGTCTTTGTGGTCTGTCTGGTGAGTTGCATCTCTGTGATCTGCCAGTCTTTGTCAAGGGCAAGGCAATTATCTCTGTCACTACTTCTTGCGTAAAAGGAAAGCATCCAAAGGGAAGTCACTCTTACAGCTGAGTTTAGAGGTGAAACCCAGGCCACACTGAAGCCCATGATTATGGGGCTAGAAAGTCTACTCAAGATTCTGTCAAAATGCTCAAACACATAAATGATCTCAGAGTCTGCAGTCAAATAAACAAAGCTTCTTCCTAGGTTTCCTAACTCTTTGCAATTAATGAGGACTGTGACATAATGAAATTTAAATTCCACATGAAGGAAATCTTGTTTGTTTAGGTATGAACCTCACCTGGGGGCAGAAACAGTTCAGAGAATTAAGGTGGGTCAAGTGACTTTGCAGCAGAGAGGTACAGACCAGACTGATCAGTATTCTAGGCAATGTTGACTGTTCTCATTGACCTAGCTGTCCCAAACTGTGAGTTTAAACTTCCTGGTTACTTGGTACAGTTCTTAATTTTAATTTTGTAATTTCCATTATTGTGGAAACTATTCTGCCAACAGCCTTATAGGATGAACTACTCTGCTTTCACCATGTGTTAGGGAGTGGATATGCCACACATCAAAGCAATGTAAAGAAAAGCTCAAACACTGACCACAACCACGTATAGAGAAAGCACAGCAGAACACCTTTGGAGACACTACCTCAGAGCTTGAGACTGTTTTTTCCAAGGTCCCTCATCTGAGACAGCAGATAGAACCTCAAATCTTACAGTTGTACATCTTAATATACAAGCTAAATAATGAACTTGGACTAAATTCCCATCCCTCTGGAATCTCTGAGCATCCACCAATAGTTGCAAGAAAGAGATGTCCAGTATCTGAAAAACCTGCACATGCTCTGAATAGACCTTAGTAGCTTATTTCCCACACTGCCCTGAGGTCAGCATCTTGCTTTTGCTTCCAGAGTTAAAAATTCCACAAACACCAAGCTTACTGAACAATGCAGGTCTGTTCTAAGTTAATTTCCTCTCACCTCCCCACTTCCCAAAGCACCCAGTGGCTCAGGAAAAAGCTACCACAGTCACCCAGGAACTGTTTTTCTGCTGGTCTGTCGACAGTACCTTCAGTCTGTGCTAGGTGGGATTCTGGTGATATGAATGCCTGTACCACAGGAAGCAGGCAGATGTAACACTAGCAGATACTCCATCAGAAGGCCTCCCAGAGATGGCCCACAGACACCACATTGTGGTCAAACCCATGACTTCTTTATTCAAAATCCATTAATTCTTTACTCAGTAAGCCACTCTTATACCTTCCAAATGAGACTGATGTAATTTCCATGGAACAAAAAGAGAACTAATATTTTTTCTTTAAAAATAGCAAAGGGAGAGGTGGCACTCTTACATATCTGTAACAACAACAAGAGCATAATAAAAACAGTAATAAAAATGTTAATTGAATTTCTGACATTTAATGCTGGAAAATGAGAAATTAAAGCCCAGACGCAGGTTGGCACACTCCCGCCACCATCATGGAATCCAAATAGCCACATTGTTGTGACAATGCCGTTTTAAAAAAATAAAATTTCTAGCTCAGGGAAGCAGGACAATTCAAGAAAGGCTTTTCCATCAGTGCTCAAGATGTAGGAAATGTCACACTGTCCATCTATCTAGCATGACACTAGCAAGAATGACCAACTGGTTTAGAAGAAGGTACAAGAAAAAACTGCTGTGGGCAACCACATAGAAGTAGTTTATAGAGACATCCAGGCTCACGAGGATAAATCTACTGTGTCAGTCCAAGGGTCTGTTTAGCCCAGTGTCTTATCTTGAGTAGCAGGCCTCAAAAATTAGAAACTGACTTAAAGGCAGAAGTGCAAGTTTTGTATCATCATATTTTAAATATTAAAACTGGAAAAACAACTTTCTAAACAGGGATTTCCAGATTGTGTCAAGGAAAGAGAGTAAAAAGGTGAATTCTGTTGCTTTCATTTCTATTTGTCTGTTTTTCTGTGCAAAGCTGTCCCATTATTTTTCTCATTCTCTCCATTTAGTTTCTTTCAGCTACGTGGATTCAAACCCCACCAAACCTAACTAACTGCCAAACAAGTCAAGAGGATTTGGCAGCAGTACAATTAACCACTAAAACATAATTTTTCCCTTTGCAAGAATCTAATCTCTGCCCTCGCATCAAGAGTCCGAGTTTTGCATCATTGCTGGAAATGTACCACTGTAAATCAAAGAGTAAGACACAGGGAGTTTGAGCAGCCAATGCCTGGGAGAATAAGTTGCAATGCTTATCCTGGAATGCATTCACCAACATGGTGAGATGCTCCTGTTGCGAAACTGGTTAGTGGAAACAGATGTGCATATTCCCAACAGGTTAAGCTTTTTATTGTACAAAGCAGTAAGGCAGAAATTATATTCTGTCTTTTAAAGGTTAATTGTTAGACAGAGAAAGCATTCATCCCATGCACTGACAGCTTGAAAAGAACCTAATTTACTAACAATTTAGATCAATGCCTAGAATTTCACTGTCCTGCTGCCTCTATTTGCTTCCTAAAAGGTTAAAGAAAAAAGGCTCTGCAATCACAGCATCATGAGTAGGGTTTGCTCCTAAGCATCCATCTAGCAAGTGTGACCTGCCAGGAGTGTTGACTCCACTTAGCTATGCATTGGAAGATCTGGAGGTTTAAACTAAATTATCTCTCCCTGTTTGGCCTGGATCAGTGAACTGGAAATCACATCATGTTTCCCTTGTTGAGGTATAAATGTCATGAAGGCAACCTGTCTCTCAGGTTCTGGCTAAGTCTGGCAGACACATGGAAGCACAGAAGGACATGAGAATGGAAATGGCTGGAAGAAACTGTGTAAATTCATATAGGCAATATGCTAACATGACACACTTGCAAGCCACTGCTAAGCCAGACAAGACAAAGGAGATAAAATGAGCCTTAGAAATAACGGTTAAGCTATTTGGATGTATTCAAGCATAGTAGGAGCCTCCCTGTGAAAAGGCAGGACAGCCTGCATGTTTCAGAGGCCGCCTTTCAATAGCACCAGACATTCAGAAAGCATTTAGTTAGCCCAGCAGCTCCCACAGAGCTCTGGGAGTTCTGGGTGTGGTTGGTAGCCCCATCCATGCTCATTAGGTTGCATGCTGTGTGCACAGAGGGCCTGTAATGGTTGTCAAATTAATTACAGTGGGTCAGCCATTGCCACTGTGAAGCATTGTAGCAGGTCATCATTAAAACATCACGACCTGCCAAAACACTACTTTGCAAAACAACCCACAAGTGACCCATGCAATGTTGATGAAGTGCTACTAGTCTTGGAGCAATACAGTGCTGAAAGTAGGTGCTGTGTATGAGACAGGCACTCATGAAGTCCAGGCTTCACCCAACAGGCTTTGTGACAACTCTGTGTCTGCTGTTCAAAAGGTAGAATGTATTGATACCTCCTAGGAGCGTAGTCATGATTATAGGCCCTATTCTCACACATGGTAACTCCAGCAAACGGGTAGGGTGAGTGGTAAGAAACACTTATGTTCTTACCTGTTGCCACCAGCAGCCCAGGAGCTGTCTCTTTGCTGGAAATGCTTCCTGAAGTATAGGGATTCTCTGAGAGTTGCAGATGTAAGTGCAGTGAGCAAAAGGGCTGTTGACAGGAAACAAACAAAAGGCAGAAGCTTTAATATGCAACAAGTTAAACATCAGAGGAACCCTTGGTGACTGCACACAGATGCTCTGTGGTGCTCTGAAAAAGACCCCTCTGCTCTTAGCACTGTTACAAATAGCAACATATGTTCATTTTCTGAAAAAGCACCATAAAAGTAGCTGAGAGCAAGAGAAGCAGGAACACTGCATTATAAGCAAGCATGTCTGCGTTTGTTTTTACCAGCGATCTGATCTAGAGCACTTTTTCCCAGAAACTTTTTATGCTGACTTAAGTTCCATAACAAGGGTCAAGCAAGATGGTCATAATTTTCCCTTAAAATCTTTGAAGCTATAGAAAAAGAAATCTGCTTAATTCAATTAATACTCAGGAGATCAAGAGGAAAAAAAAAAAAAGGGAGATTAACCAGTGAAACTTCAGAGAAATACAACTCCTTTGAAACACATGGGCTACATCCTGCTGTGAAATGGCTGTTCACTGAATGGTGTTGAATTATGGCAGTAAGGCCAATCCAAAGTTCTCATCTGTAAACTGTGCCCCATTTTGGAGCACCTGGACTCTACAGTTCTCTGACTGGCAAGAATCCCTCCTACCCAGTTTCACTGGATGTTTTGTTAACCCAGTGACTAAAATAAGCAGCTCTTGAAGGAGTCAATCGTGCTTTGGAAAAGGCCTGCCACTCACCAGCTGGCAAACTACAGGATCTCCTCTTAGATTGGTGTCTGGTGCCTGCAGCAAACGCCAGTCTCTGCCCTTGTTGTAGGTAATGAAAGTCTTGATTTGGTCATCTATCTTCCTGTTAGCCAGGAATATGCCTTTGATCCCTGCTACCTAGGAAAAATGGAGAGAGATGAAAAAATACATCGGAAGAACAGGCCAAACGTAAGGCCTATCTGAGCACTCTCAGGAATGGAAGGTCACTGAAAAAGAAAAAAAGTCATTTCAATCCAGCCTTAGAAGACTGTGAATTGCATTACAAGTACATCTTAATGAAGCCTGCACAGCTGAAAGGCCTCATGCAGTCTCTCCCTGGAAGAAAAAGACAAGTATGTTCACAGAGCAAATCCCTAGGAAACACCCCACTTCTGGATTTCCTTGAGTGCTTGCAGGCAGGCTGATGATGGGCTTGAACGTACAGCATGCACTGTGTCACACATGAGTTCTGTGAGCCTGGGGATGTGGTCTGCCCCACTCTCTTCCCAGAGTGCCATAACATGGAAGACAGCAGGTCACATCAGAAGCAGTGTGGCATCTTTCTGTGTTGGTGGTTTTTTTTCCTTTTACACAAAAGATGGAAATCCTGAATGTGCTGAAACACTGATGTTTTGCAAACTTTCCTTCCACTCCCAAACTCTGTCAAAATCAACCCAGTATTCCAAATGTTTTGATTTTTGTCAGCAGAACCCATTCCAGCAGAATATGGTCCTCTCAAAATGTCCCCGAGAAGATTTTGTGTTGAGTCTGGTTGCTGTTGCACAACTGTGAAAGTAAGACAGGAAGAAAGAACTTGCTGCAAATCTCCAACTTTGTGGCAACAGCCAGGATGCAAATCCTTCTACTCCAAAGTCCCCTGCATGACACCGCCCTTTGAATGACTCAGTGAAAATCTGCATCAGCTTTTAACAGTAAAGAGTCTATGCTATACAGCTGGGGAATACAGAGTTTCCCAAGGAATGGGAGATGATGTGTGTTTATTTTAGCTGGTTCATCACAATAAATGCATACATCTTTTTTCAGATGCAAGAAAATGTATTTAAATAGGTAAAAATAAAATGTAAAGCCTGTCCTTTATACTGACCCATGCATTATTTTTGAGTTTTCTCTCATTGCCTTAAACTACTTGGAGTTTTATAAACAAATGTATTATGTTGTTAAATGGTCATTATTCTGGCTGAAATAACTAAATGTATAATCTTAACTTCTATATGTAACTGCAAACCCATTTCTCCATGTAACAGAAGAACTTTCGCAAGTCAGCTTGCAACCATTATTATTAGTATTACTGATTAGTTGTTTGATGCTGGCAAAGCAGTGAGCCCTGAACCTCAGCAGACCTTCCATTGAATGAGTTATGACACACCAAAACCAGAATGTTCTGAAGAAACCAGGAACTGGAACAACTGCTCTGAAAGGACTGCTGTTGGCCAGTGCTGAAAGGCCTGACAGAAAAATGAGAATGAGAGATTATTCAGGGCAGGAGTTACCCAGCTGCTATCTCTGGGCAAATGGCACCTATAAACTTTTGCTTATAATTCATAAACTGCTCGGAGCTCACAAAGGTGGAATCCATATTCCCTGCCTGCGAGCAGATGTCTCTAGCTGTTCAAGGGGAAAAACAGTATTTTGAGTTCTTCTCTAGATGTCCACATTAGGATGAGAGGGATAATGGTTTTCCCTTTTGGAAATGCCCACATAGCTAACCAGTCATTCACTTAGAAGCAAGCAGTTGTCATACCTATAGCAGAATGCACTGCATCTATTGCCACATAAGTCGGCTCAGCACCAAATCCAGTAAATGCCTCTCAGCTGATCCCAAAACAAATTAAGATCCTGGAAGGCTGGTAAGAGATTTACATTTGCTTGAACCAGCAAGCAGTTGCTGTTCTTTGTAGGGTGACCTTTACTACATACCTCATAAAGGTCAATGATGATATTCCCCTCCAGTCCTCGACTGCTTTTCACGTTTTCCAAGGCCAGGGTGAAGTACACCCCTCGGGTATCTGAGATATACAGGTTGTATGTATCGTTCTGGTTCCACTCTTGAACAGCTGCAAACACCTGATTCTCATCTGTGCTGATAATATGCATGTCCTGTTAAAAGAAGACAAAAGGCCTATTACTGAGGATCTCTGTATTTCTTTGCCCTTTGGGACATGTAGTAATTACCCTGACTTATGAAAGAATGGAAATGGAGCATGAATTATAGGTATGTTAAACAATTTTCTGTTAGAGAAAACCAATAAATTACCACCATTGTGACTTTTCTGCATTTCTTTTTTTTTTAATGATCACCAGCTGGGCGAAGGGTTTTTGCTTTCTTCATTTTTGGTAGCTTCAAGGAATTTAATCCAGTTTCATTTTTAATTTATGAATTTTAAAGTCAGTTTTATCACTTATGGAAGATTCACAGCCTTGGAGCCTGGAATAGTCACTAAGTGTAGTGTAGCACCAGGCTAACAGCAGTGACAATTTCTGTCCACATGCTGAACTGACAGGCTTGTGCTTCCAACTGGTAAAGAACCAGTTTAAAAAAACCTGGGAGTTTACATTTAGCTGAGGCACAGGGATCAGTTTGAGCTAACGCTGGTAGTGGTTTTTAATAACGTACTTTTCTATTGAGAGTTTGACTGAGATCTATCATTCCACTATATACAGGCTATCAAATAATCCACCCACTAACCTTTGCTGGATTCCTGCTGCTGACCAAGATATGAAGGTCCAGCAAGGTTTTCCCCGTTTCATTTTAATATCAAAGAGATTTGACAGTGCATTTTCTCAGTATTTTTTTAAAGCAGGTTCATGGAAATGATTTCTAGAGTGGTGATGAGTATTGAAGCACTTCATCCTTGCCACCATTGTTGAACAAACTAACACTGGTTCAGCTAGAAGCAAAATCACCGTGGTTATGTGGGACTTCATTTATCTATTTGTATCTATTTAAAATTTCCCCAGGGTCCCAAGGAGCCTTGATTAATTTCTTGCACTGTTTCTGCATCAAGAAACCATAATTCTGGAAGTCTCCCAAAGGATGGTGTGACCTGATTTTGGGGAATAATATCTGGGGGAAGATGAGCTCAATATTCCCATCCTGCCTAGGAGGCAACGTAATCTTCTGTGTGAGGTATCTAGATGAAAAGCTGAGGTTGATTAGATGTGGCTATTTCCAATAGACCTAACGTAGCCTATCAGCATGGGATGGGGAGAAAAAACATTTGAGGGCCTAATTCTGTTCCAGTGAATGCAATCAGTGGGAGATTTGCCATTTCCCCTCAATGAAGGGAGACTTTATCAGGAAGTTTTTTCTTGCCCAACAGCTCTAATTCCTTAAAGATTAAGTACATACTCAACCTATTCCAGCAGTGTGAAAATAAAGCAAAACACCCTATGACTTCAATCTGTTTTGACCAGTTGCAGTGGAAATATTGCATTACCCTATTGCCAGCCTCATGTATGTACAACTCCAGCAGAGTTCATTAATCTACAGCTGACAGAATAGTTATTACTGTGCAGCAAAAATGTTCTAGTGACTAAGGGCAGCATAAACAAGACATGGAGAACTACATGGCTAGAAGACTTTGCCATGACATGTAGCTTAAAAATACTTTTGATTTTTAAATGCCAAAAGTATTCCTTATTTTCTACTATGCACCAATTCCAAACCAGGGCCACCAACAAATCTGTCTTATAACAGGCCAGCAACTTGTGAGAGCATCAATCAACAAAGCAGGACAATCATAGGGCAGTCATTCTCTCTAACCACTTGTATTTTTAATGAGGGGCAGCTGTCAAGGCCAGTCCATAAGGTGGGAGCATAAATAATGTTTTTTTTTCTAAAAAATGGCAGAATGATTTCCAAAAGTTGGTGTGTGGTCAGACATTCTGAATCCCACACCACCACCATGGAAAGACAAACAAAATAAACTATATCTGTGCTATGCAGGTATCAATACGCTGTGGCTGTGATCAACCCAAATGGGAAGAAGTTGAGATGCAACACCGGGAGTTTGAGATGCAAATTTCTCACACTTTTTAAGTTTTCAGGTACAAGTGTTAAAGCAAATATGCCGTATCTGCTAGGCTGCAGGTATCCCATGGGCAATCAGAAAGGCAGATCTGGCCCACAGCTATCTTACAATAATCCCACCAAAATTTTCACTTGTGGAAAGAAGAGGAAGGCCATTACTGTTGTTTATCAGTCCTCTGTGGCAGTAGCCTCACCAGCTAGAGGCTCCAAAGAACAGCAGTTGTCTCAGCTGCCCATTAGTCTACCCAGAAACTTGCATCCAGCCAAGACACTGGAAATGTTGGTCCCTTCTGTTCTACACAATCTCAAGCAATGACTAGACTATGGAATTTGAATATAATTCCAGGGACATATTCTCCTTGCTGAGGCTTGCACCATTTGATCTGATAGAAAGCTAAGGCCTAAGAAGGTAAATCCAGGCACAGTTGTATGAGAAGTACTAACTTCCCTCCCTCCCAGCTTTGCTAGTCAGTGCTAATCTTAGGCCATCTCAGTCATCTCCTAAGCAGCATCACACACTGTTCTGTGTGTCCAAAGCATCGATAAGGCACAACTTTTAGGAGCCAACTCCACCTCTGTGACTTCTTGGCAATGTCCAGCTATAGGATGGGGACAATTGAGCTGCTATACCCTGGTGCTTCTCCCATTGTATGGAGACTGCAGTAGTGCTCAGCATCCTAACCATTCTCCAGGACCCTCAGTGTTACAGCCAGGCTTACAGAGAGAACAGAATTAACAGAGAACAGAGTAGGACCGGGGAAAGGTGTTCATTGAAGATTGATCAAGGAGAAGTTGGTTTGAGCTCTATTTTCTGAGGTACAGAGGAAAAAATAAACTGTTCTT
>VZTL01058784.1:16587-30761 GCA_013400535.1 Scopus umbretta | reverse complement strand
TGTAAGTTCTAGATTATCTGTTGCAGTGTGCCATAGTTCCTCACAAGTTTGTGCATCAAGGCTTCACTGCCAAGGTGACAGTGAAATAGGAGTAATTGTGTTTTGAGGTCAAACTCTAGTCAAGCTGATGTTAGGATACAGCTAAGGTGGGTACCTGGTCTCAGGAACTGGATAGTTTTCTTCCGTTTCTTAATCTAGAAGTAACTTCAAGGCCTGTCTTTCATTTCCAAGAAGTGCAGTGCTTCTGACTTTGCTGCTGCCCACATAGCTGTCACAATTTCTTCTGCACTTTTGATGAAATAGCAACTTTCTCCGTGGTCAGCCACCAAACTAACATCACAATAAGGTCACTGAAGGCTCACTAAAGAGTGGTCTGTGTCTAAAGCCAAGAAGAGATAAGGCCCATTTAAATGTGACTCTGTTCTGAAGTCACCATGGAAGAATTTCACCTTCTGTAGGAACAGCTGACATCATCACTTGCATTGGTGATCAGAGAAGGGGTTTTCCCCTGATACTATCTCTGCCCAGCTTGTAGTCATGACCAACTAAAGGCGGTGATATTTGATTCAGTTCTGTGTGAAAAAGTTCAGTCTTTTGCAGCAAGGACTTCCACATCTTGACTCAGTATATACAGGAGCACTTCCTTTGTTTCACATTATATTCCAGTCACTCTGAAAGCAGTGAGTCTGCATAGAAAATATTAAGGGGCATAATACAATCTTCTGGAGAAGAATTTCAAGAAGCAAAGAAGCCATCATGAACTCTAGATATCAGGCTGGATTTACGCTATCATGTATACATAAGATTAAGCACATTTATTGATGGGGAAATACTGAAGATGACAAACATGAAACCCCATTACTGGAAGCACTTTACAGAGTAGAACTGCCCTTGAGATGTTAAGTCTGACTGAATTCATAAAGCTGGACAATACCTTTGGTGAGCTCAATGAGCAGTAGATACTGCTGTATATAAAAGATCCTTATTTTGAGTCAAAGTTGCAGAACAAAGGAATGGTTGTGCCTGGTCAGACTGGTCAGATGGAATGTCCTTTTAGCCCTTTTCCAGTGGTGGCTGAGAGCAGATGCTTAGGGGGGAATTAAAAGGTAAGGATATAGTGAAACTTTTCCAGAATCTTCTTCTGGCCTTCAGTAATGGACTCACGGACTTCCATTTCCAAAAGCTTTCCTATTAAGTGGTCCTTAATGGATTTTTCCAGTTGCTTACTGAGCCCCTACAGTGCCCTGTACACACACTCTTCTGCAGCAACGATTTCCACAGTTTAGCTCAATGTATAAAGGACCACTTTTTTTGTTCCAGCCTTCTCTATCCAACTTTTACCTGATGCCCCTTAGCTCTTGGAGGAAAGACTAGGGACATCCATTACCTATTCATTTTCCCTGTGGCACCTACTTTAATAGTTCTCTAAACACATCCTTCGTCAGCCACCTCTCTTCCCTGATGGAGTCTTCTGAGTCCATATCTTGGACAGCAGCATGTTCCACACTCGTGTAGGTAATATATGTACCTGTGAATTATTCTCAAGCTTCAAAGCTTCCAGAAGAACAGGTAGTTTGGAGGGAAGGCTTACTGACTTGAAATGTGTTTTCCCCATAGAAAATTTTGATTAATTTTAAGTAATACATTATTTTCATGAAAAATTATTAATTTGGTGGTAAAAGCATTAAAGTTTTAACAGTACTCATCCTCATCTCTCTTCATCCCATTTCTTCCTGTAAACTGGTTTAGAAAGTAGATATTTTGGTTTACTTGAAAGCCCCACTTTACTTTTATTCTGGAAACAAGTTTAGCCAGAAAAATTCAGTCACTCCTCTGGAAAAAATGTCCAAAATCAAACTACTCTGCATGGTTGCTTTAATTCTCAGTGCCTGAAGCCCAGGTTCTTGGAGGGCAGAAATGAAGGTAAAAGGAAGACTTTCACAAAAAGGGAAGCAAGCAGTCAGCTGTATCTAGTGTTTGACCCTTCTACCCTTCATGTTTTATTCTTCTGCAGTTTGGTGTCTAGAGAATGAAAGATAGTAAAGCTTGGAGCTGTGATTTGGGAGCAAGAAGGGGACTGGGAGGAATGGTAAGATGAGTAAGGAACAAAGATTAAGGGGAAGGATAAAAGGGGAGTTGGATAAATATGTACTGCAGAAACAGGGTAATCTTGCTTACACATCTGCAGAAAACCTGTGCTTTGGCTGTTGGATTAAGTAATGATTCATCACTGCAACAGAGTAAAGAAAACAAATTTATATTTTCTTCCTCATTCTGGCTTTGCCACATAGGCAGAGGAAACCAGCTTCTTGATTTTAACATTTAGCATCCAAGTTCTCAGTAGAGAATCAAGTATGCATTGAAGGTGCCAGACTGATAGCACAGAGACTGAAATCATCTGTGTAACCAGAGAAAGGCCCACAGAGGCAGCAGCAATGTAGACTTCCCAAACATTGACATACAGCAATCTTATTGAGGCAATCACTGCTTCCTCCCTCCCTCCTTTCCTTCCTTCCTTCCTTCCGTCCTTCCATCCATCCATCCACAGTACTAGAAATAGTTGTGACCTCTTCTATGTCAGCAACTTGTCAGAAAACTTTAAGACTTAGGGGCGAGGGATACAGCTCTATTGATTTCAGTGAATGTTACACTTGATGGACCAGAGCTGGCTGACTGTCACCTTTTGGTTTCCAACAGAACATAAACTATGTTGGGACTTTTTGAAGACAGAGACGTACAGTAGTTTGATTTGACTCAGCAAAATCAACCCCTTTTACAAAAGGTCTATTTCAGATTTCTTTTCAGGACAGATAGGCACTGAATGTGCAGCATGGACAGGATGTCATAGCTCCTGTTCCTCGAGAGTCAGTGCTTTGCCTTGTTCTGTGTCCTGATGAACTGCAGAAAACATTATTTCCTGTCACTTGTATTCTAAAATAATCCCCAATGTCAGAGTGAATAAACCAGAAGATGTCTGCGTGTTTCAGACAGCATTCTGCTGATGCATAGATTGTCCACCAAAACGTCAAATGCAAATACTTTTCTTCTGTGTGATCACTCTTATGGGTGTCTGTTATGTATAAGTGGAGGAGGCTCCAGCAAGGAGAGGACAGAAGAGCCCATGGAACAGCTACTATCTTTTTGTTTGATGTGTGAACTTTTTTTTCTCTTGAGCTTCTTGGGATTGGTATTTCAACCAGCACAATCTATTGCCACCTGGACTAGCATCAGCTCTGCTGCTCAGCTGTGAGTTGTAGCAACACACATAGCAGAAATATGCCTTGGGAAAGTCATAGCAGCAGCTACTTACCCCAAGGGATGTGTATCCCAATACCTACAACTTCTGCTAGCCCTCCTCCTTCCTACATCCTTTCTACTGAAGAAAAGACAATAAACAAAGTGATGTGTGGAAATGTTAATCTGCTCATCTCTTTATGTTGCTTCTCCGTTTCCTGTATTGAAGAGGCCAGCATATTTCATTAATATAGATACTAACCTTTTGCAAATACATCTGTCACAATCTTGCTGACCCCAAGATGTGGAATGAAGGTGAATCTGGTGAAGGTGTTTAGATTCATGTGTTGGGTTCATGAACTTCTTCAGGTCTAGCAAATCTGCAGTTGTTTTTTAGCTCTGGCTTTTCAAGCATGTTTTCTGGGCACTGAAACTCTGGAACCACCTCCAGGAAAAGGGATCTTGTGGTCCAGCTGTCCCAGCTCATTTTTGAAAGCAGTTTTGTTCTAGTAGCTTTTGTCCTTGTTATTTCTTTCCTACTGTGATATTTTATGTTCAGCCCTGCAGACAACCTGGTGCCATTAAGCCACAGCCATCCTATTGTTCTGCAGTGCTTCCAATTTGCATGGAAAATTATTCATGTTAATAACTCTCCATTGTTCCTGTCTTATCTTCCTAAGTCATGTCGGAGATGTGCACAGTAAAGGCTTCTGTACACTTCAAGGCATGAAGTGATTTGCCTTCAGTGAATTCAAATGAATTCAAGGCTTTTAGGGACTTATGTAAAATCAGACAGAATTCTTAAGATTTTCTGAATTTCCCCTCAGGTCACATTGTCCACCTTTGCCTCTGATAGCAGTCTTTGATGCAAATACTTCTGCCTGTGCCACTGCTGAGCCTTGTCATGTTTCGGAAGGAGACTGCTTGTCGTTCTGCGTGGCGATGGAAGGTGTTCAGCTCGCAGTGCAAGGGAAGGGTCCTTCTTCAGCGGAGGTCGAGTTAAGATACTGATTACAGATATCACTTGAATTCAGCAAACAACATTTGGCCTACCATTGCATTCGCTGCAAAGGGGTTTGTCTGTTCCTACAAACTGACAGGATAATGGCCGATCATGTGAAGATTCTGAGGTTTTTATGTTCCTTGCCATTTTCCCCATTTGTATACATAAGATAATGCTCTGGAAAAAAAATAATGGCTTTTAGCAGTTAGGTTCCCGAACATGTTTTCCTAATCTTCAAAAACTGCTGACATGCTCATATTACAAGAAAAAAGTTCATGTTTGATGGGTATAATCCAAGCTACAGAAGTAATGCTAATACAAGATGCAATGTCTTATACATAACTGCAGAAAACTGTAACGTGTTTTTAGAGTATAAGGGAGTACTTTAAAAAACATCAAAGCATTTTTTCAGTTGCTGTTTAAAACCACTCTTGTTTCTCAGTTTTTAAGCACTATCACTCAGCACTGGTTTTGCTTCCTAATGTTGATTTGCTTTCAGCTGAGCTTTTGTTTCACAAACTTTATGAAACACACCTGCTTAAACACTTTGGCAATATGGAACAAATCTGAAAATGGCTCAGTATCTATTATTTCATAACTGAAACCCAGTCAGGTTTCTTTTGTATTTTAGTATGGTATTGTAAGCCACACAGGAAACCTACCTTCATTTCTATAGTGACTTATTCTAGAATATTTGGTCAGATATTATCAACTATATAATATATTAAAATTACTCAGTGCTGGCACCACTTCTAAATACAAACCCATCTACATGCATTACAGCTCTATTCAGATATTAAAAGTGTATAAAATGAGTTTCATTTTCTGCCAGATGACAAATGAAGTAACCATCAAAGCAGGTGGAATAATAATCAAATGAAAAAAAGACACTGTGAAATTTCCTGAAATGTCTTATTTCTTTATTTACAAAAAGATTAGGTCAAGTGAATCTTTTATGACAAATGGTGTTCCTCTTCCTACTGAAATCAATGACAAAGCTTCATTGACTTCACTGACAGCATAAAACTGTTCCTGTTAGGCAGTAAAAATACAAACCCTGAGTGTGCTTTCGTGGACTTCAGTGTAAACTTGCATTAGCCCTATGCAAGTCTAACTGGAGTTTGACTATTCCCTCTGGGTGGGTTTCCAGGGGACTCTTTCTGAACAAAGTACAATTGTTCACAACGAAGAGACAAAAGTATTTTTGCTTACAGGACCAGGTTCAAAGACATGAGTTAATGAAACAAAACTTAGTAAGTCTACTGATATGCAGAACATTCAGCCTGTGTCATCAGCATTGCCAGATAGATTTCAGTGGAAATATACTGCTTTTTCACAAGTAGTGCTGTGGCAGACTACACAATTTTCTTGGGTTAAGGGGAAGCTTAGACATAAGGAAGACTAAACATTTTCTGGTCTGAGAGATAAATACATCTCCTTGCTCCCCACCCTTCTCCCAATTTCCCCCAGCATTTGCATAATGGTATTTCTCAGAAATCTTTTTGCAGGATCTCCCAAGTCCCAAAAGGCTCATTAAACGGCCTTAGTTTGAAGGAAGGTCCTTTTGTGGATTAGTAACTGGTTAGAGGATGAAAAGCAAAGGTGGGAACTACTGATCATTCTTCACAATTAAAGGAAGTCACAAGAGGAAGGCAGGGGAAGGAGACCGTGCCAGGTCTCACGTTGTCCAACAATTCACAGATGATGGTGGATAGCCAAGGTGGCTGATGATACAAAGTTGTTTCCAATAGTGAAAACCAAAAGCTGCCTGAGAAAGTAGCACAGGGATCTCACATTATCAACTGACTGCGTAGTAAAATGGCAGAGAAAATACAACGCTGATAAATACAAAACAGTGCATATGGGAAAAACACAGCCCTGATAAATGCAAACAGTTCTGAATGAGCAGCTGTCACTCAAGAAAGAGACCTTGGAGTCACTGTAAATGTTAACATAAAAACACCAGCTTAACATTCAGACCAGGGACTGGGTGTGCCCTTGGCTCCCAAACCTGACCTGCTGATTGCCAGAAACTGGAAGATATAAAAGGGGAAGGAACCCTCTGTACTCACCCTGTTTCTCATAGGTGTCCACAACTGTTGAGAGAAGATGTGGAGCTATATGGATCTTTGCTATGAGCTAGAACAGCCGGTCTTACGTCCTTATGCAAAATGAACTGTTCAAGAGAGTAGATCTAACCTGGAGTCACAAAGGAAAATGAAACTATAGAGAAGTATACAATCTGAGAATCAATGTCTCAAGTCGTGCATGTAATCAAGTCCCAGACAAAGGACCAAAGGATCAGAACAAACAAAAAAGCCTCAGAAGAGACCACAAGGAGGTCTCCCTCGGCAGGTCAGAAGCTTGCTGGGTGTTGCTGGTGGTTTAGCATGGGGGATGACCGAGACTCAAAAATACATAATAAAACATCACAGAAACACTTGAAGAGCTCAGAGACAGATGTGAGCAATTGGTCCTGCAGCTGCAAGGTGTCCAGTAGCTTCAGAGAGAGACAGACATCAGCTTAGTGAACAGAGTGTGTACAAGAAAGACAGTATCAGCAGTTCCAGTAGTTCTTCCCTTGGAAAAAGACACTGGTTGAAAAGATGAACGAGCTGTCAACCTGAAAGCAAACGGGACCTATCCCAGACTAGTAATGCTTATCTTCTGGGACATAACTTTACTGATGACTGTGCCTGTTGTGCTGGGCAAGGCATATGGGATATTATAATGTCTGAAAATGTCCTTAGTATAATGACCCTGAATTTACACCACATGAGTGGAGTACAGGTTTACATATCAACATCAGATGTTAAGCTGTACTTAACTGAGCCACGACAGTGGAATAGTTTGTTAGCAGTTGATACTTTGCTCAGCAGACACAGCGTTCAGCAGGAGGTTATGTTAGAAGAACAGAGATCTGCATAAGTGTGGGAAGACAGATATAGAGGCAAACAGTGGAATTTGAAGTCCTGGCATTGTTACTGCTTCCTGAGCTTGACATGATTCACATCCCCAAAGGTACTAAACAGTTGCTGAGAGCAGTTGCAATTCATACTGATCCAGGGTGTCTCAGGTGGCCATATACTTGGAGAGAAAACACATTTTTTTATTATAACTTGCAGAAGGCAGGCAGGCAAGGGGCACTGAGTCTGCTGCTTAACTTGAGATCACCTATACACCTCAGGAGGCATGTTTCTTGGCTGTAAGCATGCTCTGTGCTCTGCTTCCCACTCATCTCCCGTTCTCCGCTGCGCCACAGACCACTCACAGCCAGCCTACGGAGGTGTCCTGGACATGCAGAATCCCAGATGCACTGGAGACATACTGCCAGACTTTCTAGGTAACCAGGTAGCTTTGAGGCAGCTTTGGAGGGACTCTGTTGCCACGGTCAGATAGATAACTGCAGCAGGCCAAAATAACCAAACCAAATGAAAACTCTGCAAGGAAAATCGAGTAACTAACTCTGGATGATAACATTGTTGTATCAAGAGTGAGCCACCAGTACAAGCAACAGTGCAAGGGCCTCAAGAGTAACTGAATGTTCTTGGAGAACGTAGTGAATATATTAGAAATGTATGTGGATTATGTTTTTCATAAGTGGTATTTAAAGGCTACTATCTTAGATTTTGGCTGAGAAAACAAAATACGGATTAGAGAACTGTAGCTTTAACTGTTTTCAATTTTCCAAACACAGGAAATCTTAAGACTCATCCCATTAAGCAGAAGCTATTGGGAAAATGTCATCAAAATAAAGATCTCTGCCCAGTGTTTTTGCTGGAGGCAGGCCGTGATTACTGATTACCACAGTCTACACAGAGTATCATGTGGTGGTGGAGGGATGGAGAACTACCTCCTGGCACTGACCACAGCTGCTTCTGTGGCTGATTCAAAGATTTCTGCTGACTTTGGTGGCTCACACCCTAATGGCTCTCTGCTGATGTCTAAACATCTCGGTGATGTTCACCAAGTTTCAGTGGGAATTTCAAAACTGACCTCTTTCTACCCTGAAGAGTTTTCATGGACTCTATAGGAGAAGTCCAATGGATATTATGGTCTGTTGGCTTCCTGCAAAGAGGTGTTGTGAAGGCTGTGTTCCCCTAGGATTACATGTATATGAACTGGAAGCAGAGGTTAGGTTGTTATAACATTATTTTTCCATTTGAGGACACTTTGATGTGTGTCCAGAGAAACGAATACATACCTAGCTTATCAAGGGAATGCATTTGGATATTTTCACTCACACTCAGCAATGGACTATTCTTAGTAACTAATAATATACATGTGCCTTGCAGCATGCTTTTTGATAGCCTTGTTTCCATTCTTTAGGAATATAATATTTTACCATATTTCCAAAGAATCCTAGATTAAAAGAAAATGTCTTACCCTTTTTATAAAATGGCAGTTTCTCACAGTGAAAAATAAAGAGAGCTGCTGCTAGGACCAATTTCTTTCTTATATATGCACTGGACGTAGAAATGTCAGGTTGACCTGGTAAATATGGGCAAGTCAAAGCAGTATAAATTAAGGGTTAGAACTGACTACTATAAATGTTAAAGAAATTATGTATTTTTAACCCCTTAGTGAAATCAGAATTTTCAAGGCCTATTATTTTTTCTGTCTCTATTTTCTAAGTGTTTAAACCAAGCACCCCACGGCAATCCCAGTTGTCATGGTTTAACTCCAGCCACCAACTAAGCTCCACACAGCCGCTCGCTCACTCCCCCCCGGTGGGATGGGAGAGAGTCAGAAGAGTAAAAGTGAGAAAGTTCATGGGTTGAGATAAAGACAGTTTAATAGGTAAAGCAAAAGCCACGCACACAAGCAAAGCAAAACAAGGAATTAATTCACTACTTCCCATCAGCCGTCTCCAGGAAAGCCGGGCTTCAGCATGCGTTAACGGTTACTTGGGAAGACAAACGCCATCACTCTGAACGTCCACCCCTTCCTTCTTCTTCCCCCAGCTTTTTATTGCTGAGCATGACATCATATGGTGTGGAATATCCCTTTGGTCAGCTGGGGCCAGCTGTCCTGGCTGCGTCCCCTCCCAACACCTTGTGCACCCCCAGCCTGCTCGCTGGTGGGGTGGGGTGAGAAGCAGAAGAGGCCTTGGCTCTGTGCAAGCACTGCTCAGCAGTGACGAAAACATCACTGTGTTACCAACACTGTTTTCAGCACACATCCAAAACATAGCCCCGTACTAACTACCATGAAGAAATTTAACTCTATCCCAGCCAAAAGCAGCACTCCAGTATCTGCACTTCATTTGCAATCCATTATGAGTTTTAAGGTGGATTCAGGTTTTTTTAAAGCCTGAAGCACATACAAACAAAAGTAGCTGCTGGCAGGTTTAGAGACACAGAAGTGCGGTAATTTGGCACACAGTTGCCATGGCAGCTAACCTACATCGAAATTATCCTGTATGCTTTTCTCAGCCATTCTCTAGCGTTCCTCCTGTCTGAATCGTTGGTTCCTTCTTTTTTGCGACCTGCCTTCCGCAGAGCCCTCCTTTGTGCCACTTTGGCCTCATCTGCTGGCTCAGCCCTTTCATCCTGGCGTACTCCATATTCTGTTGATATCATCCGTTAATGGAAGGGGAAGCGAGAGGAGTACGAGGCAGAAGGAGATGATGGGCTTCAGCTACTCTGCCTGTTGAGAGCAGCTTCTTGAAAGCTGATTTTTGCTGAAGTAAACCACAGCGGTAACTCCCTTCAGTTTCAGTTCTTAAAGCTTGCTGCAACATCATTGATTTTGATGAAGTTACTGCAGATTCACGGTGACATAATAAAAGCCAAATCCGGCCTTGAGAGAGTGATTTTTTCAAATGATGAATGAATTCTGCTCTGTGGATACATGGCAGTAAATCAAGGTGCTATCTCTTCTATCCAGAAAGCAGGCTTTGAAATGTTTTAGCAATGTTTATTACCAAGCAGAAATATGAAAAGAAAGGGTAATAAGTCCTCCAAGCTCTTTCCCTTCCATTGACCTCCCTCTCAGCGCAGTTAGAAAACAAGCCCAGTGCTATTTATGAATTTTACGGTTTCGTTATTTATTTCTGGTGAAACAGTTCCTTTCTGTCAAATCACTCTATTTCAGAGGAAAACCATTCCACTGGCTCTTTCTGACCCATCATCCTTTTTATCTCCTTTCTTGCCACCTCTGAGAACTAAGTTGTGACGCCATTTCAGGGGAACCCAGCCCAGGTCTCATCAGTTCCTGACAGATCATGGATAGCCGACATGGCTTCTGCCTATGGCTGAATGTGAGCTCAGGGTTTACAGAAAGTGAGATCAGAAGATAAGAAGCAAAGCATATTTACTTACTTATTTTTAACATAGTAAGCTCACCGTACTGTCAAAGCAGAAGTCTTGTCTAATTTTTTTAAGAAGGTTCAAGTTTCGGTATCGGTTTGGTTGGTTGTTAGTTTTCAGGCAATTGCCTAGAAGACAATTGCTGCTGCTGAAGACCCGGCATTGCCAGATGCATTTGCATGCAAAGTCAAGAAGTAGGGATTACTCAATTTATCATCCTCCTATCACAAAGAAGTAGAAAAATTCCTGGATTTGTAGGATTACAGGCCACGCTAAAGTCACCTCTCTCTTCAGGGATACTGAAAGCTATGAGATTCAGTAAGAGTTTTTTGCTTTTATTTTCTGAGTTCATTTATTCGGTCCAGTCATCTCAGGACAGCTTGCTTTTTAAAATGAACTTTCAAAATATTAAGAACAGTGTGGATACTAAGCACAAGGAATAAGATCTTGAGATGTAACAGCGAATAAACACTTCATGATGATTCAAGCTTGCTGAAGACCTGCCCCCATGAGTGCATTACGTGGTAGTTTATTAAATAACAGCTGAAAAACTAAAACAATCAGTTTTTGGAATAACTGGCAAGAGAGACAGGTCTGGCAACAGTATCAGGATTCCCCCTCTAGACCTGTGGGGAGCAAAAGGAGATACTATACATCATGGTAAACATTTCAGAGAGAAGTAGATTTCCTCCTACTGCTTTTTAATCTTGGTATGTTACACTCTCCCACTCTAATTTTTGCTCTTTCACTGTAAAAAGCTGCATGCCTGCAATAAAATTCTAATAAGGGAAAGCATTGCAAGCTGAAGTAGGCATCCTGAAGGGAGTCATGAAACTTGAAAATAAAACAGAGAATCACACTTCCCATTCAGAAGAATGGGAATGTATGACACTTCTCATTCAGAAAAATTTCAGAAGACTAAGTTATATATGTATATACACTTGCGTCCCATCTGTATTGTCTAATATAACACAACAATTTCACGTGAATTGCCCATGCACAGTACTTTTCAGAGCTCTTTGCAAAGATCAGAACTATTGTTATTTGCATTTTACAGATGGAGAAGCCGAATTATGGGCAACTGAGTTGACCAGCCCAGACTTCCAGCATGTTGACCTCAAGGCCTTCCAAGTTACCATGGACCTCTTAGCACAACACAGATCCCTGCAGTTATCAGGGATATTATTTATTGTTTATCCTTTTGTGTCACAAAAAGAAACTACTTGCCAGAGTTGCTGACAAGGAATTCTTTCATTTTAGGGGCAGAATGTGTTTAGTAGTTATTATGGCAAGTTGTGAATCATACCTTTTGGACCTCAGTCGTATTTTGCATGGTGTGAGAATAAAGTAGATTACATTTTGGAGAGCTTTGCCAATGAAATATTAAAGCCAATATCTATGATAAAGCTCACTGCTATGCTTTACAGCAGTACTGAGGGGGAAGGGAGGGGAGAAGTGCAGTACGTCAAGCCGGCTGGCTATCCTGCCTGGCCTTACAGAGAGACCGCTCTGATGTTTTTGTGGCCACCGATGACATGATACACACCCCAAACTCTGTCGAGCTTCAGGGAGGGGGAGGTTCAGGAATGGTTCAAAAGTAAAAGCAGTGTCTCTGTGGTGTTTCCCTGTTCTGCTGCGAGCAGGTCCAGGCATACTGCTAAGTCCAAGAGGTTGGTGGGGGGTGTCACATGGTGAAGCCAAGGTCCTGATCCCAAACGATCCAGATTGAAGCATGTGTTGGCTTCCTACTGCCCTGCTGGCACGGTTCCATGGGGTCTCCCCCAGGTATGCAGAAAGCAGCAGGGGCTGGCTCACACTGAGCCTCCCCTAACATGGGTTGAGGTGTAGCTCAGCAGTGCTACCCAATTCAGAGCACAAGTGGCCTAGCCTTAGCAGTCCGTGCTGCTTGCTTTCCTCTTACAACCCCAGGATGAGATTACTCAGCAAACCTCTTGCTAACACCCTGCCTCCTCGCCGGTCACTGGACACACCACTGTCACAGAAGCTGGTGCTAAACTGCCTGCCAGCTGCAGACCGCTCGGGAGCCCGTCCTGCCTCAGCTGCCATGGGCTGCGCTCCTCCAGCAGCACTGCTCTTGGGCACGTTCCCTTCCCCTGAAATTTAAGCATCTGTGGTAATGACATGGCGGTTTCAAGGCAAGAGTTTTCCAGCTTCTTAGGCAGTTAAACCACTGGCTTAACTTCTGTTGGCTTTCAAGCGTGTCATTGGCTTCTGTGGGAACAGCACCAGTTTTTGAAGACATGGCAATCCAATTTCAAGTCACTGCAGAGGCAGGTGGTCCTGCTCCCTGCCTCCATGTGCGCTGGTCTGACCCCATGGGGAGCGGGCTGGCACCCCCCAGCTTTCTGTGGGGTTCGCTTTCTGAACGAGTTCGGTGTTGGGTCAGACAAGTGTCACGGTTGCTTAAGGAAAAGGTCACAGCTGTGGTGTTCAGGGTAACGTGGAGGGCGTGCGACCACCTCTTTGGCAACAGCCAGCATTTGATTGCAACTGGAGGTTGTGAAATTGTCCCCTTAGAGTGTGCTTGTACTGGCAACCACTGCCTCTACGTAACAGCCCCCCACCACTCATCTATCCATCATTTTGGAGTTCATCCATCAGTTATTTGATACCTGGCTTTGCTGCCTGTCAGCTTTACCCTGTTCTCCATTTCTCACCTTTCCACTGCTTACTTTGGGCTGCGGATGCCCCTGACCTGCCCAGTCTGACCGACACGTGCCCAGCAAATGACATCTTGACGTAACAGAGCTTTGAGTCACAGGTGACACATGAATACCCATGTAGTTATGTTTTGGGTTTGTTTTGGTTTTTTTTTTTAGTATAGTAGTGACAGCTGCCGAGAATAAAGATGCAATTGTCTATAGGAGGATATTTTAAGTATTTCTATAAAATATTACACACATTTCACACTGATGCATATATAAATGCATAGGGAACCTGAAGGTGGCTACAGAGCAGCACCCCTCTTGTCTTTGGCATTCGAGACACTAAGGATTTCACTTTTTTGCAGGGTGTTACTGGGCTGATTAACGGGAGACATCTTATGTGGTATGCGTATTTAAACTATGCATACATTATATTAACTCTTTGGAGTCAATTTGCTTCACTAACCACCAAATCCCCCATCGCCCCACTTCCCAAAACACATCCCTGTGGCTAGCGGGATACGGCTGCATTATGTCACGTTTCACCGTGCATTAGGGAGCAAAAGCATGGGTTTGGAAGGCCTGAGCACGGCTTTGAAGCCATGCCTGCCCAGACTCAGGAACGAGCATCTTGCCCCGCCTGAGGAGGGGCGTTGGACCGCATGGCCTCCAGAGGCCCCTTCCCCCCTCAGCCAGTCCGATTCTGTGACGTTTTCCTTCAAACCATTTGCTTTCTCCTCTCTCTTCGCGTGGGTCAAGGACACGGACGTCCTTCACGTACTCGCCGGCCCGCCGCGCCAGCAGCGCCGTTGGGCTCAGCGAGCGGGAGACGAAGGCAGCGTGCCCTGACCGGGCACGGATCGCCTCGCCAGGCCCCGCGCGGCCCGGCCCTCACGCCTGCGGCCCAGCCCCGCTCCTTGGCCCGACCCCATGGCCCCCCGCACGCCGGCGAGGGGCGGG
>VZTL01058784.1:0-15742 GCA_013400535.1 Scopus umbretta | reverse complement strand
CGGGGGCGCAGAGCAGCCGGCGGATCCGGGCTGTCGCCGGAGGGCCGGCCCCGGTGGGCTGGGCCCGGTGCTGGTGGGACAGGAAAGCGCTCGGCCCCAGTGGAGGTGGCAGCGAGGAAGGAAGATGGATTTTGCCACGGGTGTTGGCTTTTTGGCAGCGGGGGCTTATTGCAAGCGCCGATTCCCCTGGCGTGTTGTGGGACAACTGTGATTTTTCACGGTGTCTCCACCTCTGCTTCAAACCCAGGTTTGAAAGTGTGGTGGTAACTAGCCTTTTATATATAGCGCTTACTATGAGGAACAGAAGTTGAGTCATCTCTTCTGCCTAACATCCTGCTCTGAGTACTTTGGGAGTAGCTTTGCCGTGAGCATGGCCTCCGACAAAGCGGAGGAATAAGAGCTAGAAATAGCTGCTCACAAGTTGTCCAAGTCTGATATCCTTGCCCCTGGAAGTCAGGTTGGTGAACATCCAGAGTGCTTAGTGTGCCACCAGGGAGGTGAAGCCTTTTCATCCTATGGATAGAGATACTGAAATAGAAACTTTAGGCAGGCAAAAGATCTGGCTAGTTAGTCCAACTGAGTTAGCAGGTAGGAGGTAGAACCTCCCTTGGTCCTTCTCTCCATTTTTAGTCTCCAAGTCTGGGGACAATGTTGCAATCAATATGTAGCCATTCCTTGGAGGTACCTACTAGGAATGGCCAGTTAGGAAGAAACACAGCTGGAGAGACTTCTTTTAGTCTTCTGGTATGTTTGAAGTATTTTTCTGGGAACGTTTGAAATTCTCAAAACATTTAGAGGGACAGGATATGGGATGCCAAAGTTGCAGTCAGGGGTTTGGGGGGGAAGGACAATTCTCAACCCTTTGAAACTTAGCTCTCTTTGTCTGCATTACATCTTGCTATGGTACGGTGTGGGCAGGAATTGGCAATCTGTGACTCTGGGCAGTTTGGTCATTTTAATTCGGTTAAGCGTTGCCCTGACAGGTACAAACTAGAGCTTTTGGGACAAGCATAGCACTACTTTGATTTTTCTCTTCCCTTCTTATGGCTGTATCCAAGAGGATGAAATGTTCAGTAGTTCGGGAGGAGCTGGCTCCTTTAAGGAGGCTACAACCACCTTGGGTACTGGCCATCAGGATTTATTTTTGTAGGGGTCCCGCGTGTAGGTCTGGTACTTGTCACCTTCAGAATGTGCCCCTGGATCATCTGTTCCTTTTGATCTTGTGAGTCAGCGAACGCCTGAGGGGCAAGGGGAGGTGTGGAGTCATCAACGTGAAGTTGGGGGGGTATTTGCTGGACTCGGCGTAGGCTTCGGCTATCAATACGAATTGCCTTAGTTTCCAACTGAAGTGTGTTTTTTGTGGTAGAGCTATATGCGGACGGGAGGAGAAAATAAGCAGCTTATCCAATGGTGGATTATTTCATTTGGGGAATCTCTTTGTACTGACGCCAGGGGAAGAGGATTAGTGGTGACCTGTAATGGGTATGGTAAGGAAAAGCTCCAGAGATTGCTACAGCTGCTGTGGCTGCTCTTGGATGCTGAGCCTTTCTCGGTGGCACGGTCCCCTCCTATTTTTCTGTCACATGATATTGATGTATTTCGTAGCAAATAGCAATCGCATCTGACTTTATGTGGCTGTTAGTGCTGATCAAGGGCTGGAGGCCTGGCATTCTTTTAGGTGGGATTTGTCTTTTGTTGCTAGCTTTCTCTGTAAAATTATCTGCTTAGTTTTTTTTTTTTTTTCCTTAAGCCTACCCAAACCTCCTGACTTCTGCCAAATTAAACTGAAATCATTGGTTTGTAAATACCCTTCTTATTCTGCTCAGAGAAGGAGAATTGGCTAGTGAGTGTGCATTGACTTAGCTACTATTAATTTTCAGTGCCTTTTTTTTTTTTTCTTTACATCTTTTATGTACAGGATGAGTTATGGGGTCTGACGTAGGACTGGGTGGCCTGATTTGTCTTCACGCTTAATGTCTAACTTTGACTTGCATTAAAAGTTCAAGTTGAAGTCTGTGGTTGAAAAGTATAAAGATGTTGTCCAACAGCTGAAGTCTAGTGGCTGAGGTGGTGACAAGAGACTGTGGTACTTAGATTTGATTATCTGTGAACAGGATATGCTTAGTGAAGAGGTTTTCCTGGGTTTTAGTTCTTGTTCGTCCTGTTACAGTTAACTGCCCTTTATTCATGCAGACTTCTCTGAAGGAGCGAGTTGAGTGTTATCTCTATGAAAAGGGCAGATAAGCCCTGTTCGTTGTAGGAGTTGATTCATAAGAACTGTAAATCAGTGTGGATAGTTAAAAGCTGATGCAACCAGTTCTACGGAAGCCAGAAAAGCTGTGCAAGTTCACATCAGCGGTTTATCCCTCTCCCTGACCCGTGCCACTCTCCTGTACGGCTGGACAAGGTGGGCTCATCTGCAAATTCTGTGGTGCCTGGCCATCTCTGCAGGAAGCCCAATGAACTTCTCCGGAGCGCTTAGTAGTACCAGCGCATCTAGAAGCAGCATTGGGCAAGGAGTTAGATGCTTTATTATAAGTCTATATGAGAAACAGTGGCAAAGTAGCCCTTTAAGACATTTTCCAGAGAGGTGCATTTTCGGAGAGCACTGATGAGAAGCACTAGCAACTGGAGCAACTGTGGTCCATTGCAGGGCTCTGCCTTTGTGCAAGGTGGAGAACGTGAGCTGTTCTCATGCAAGGTATGAACGAAGACAGGCGTTGGTGTCCTTGTTGCTCGGTTGTGTGTTCTTCTACATCTGTTATTTAGCCCATGGTCATTTTCTCAGTGTTTCGGATGGTATAAAGAGGCTACTGTTTTTATTCATAAAGCAGTGGTTGAAAAGTTCACAAAAACAGCCACCTTATTTTTCTTCTTTTCTGACTCCCACCCCTTGTCTCTCACACGCCCCTAGCAGCCATCAGCCTTCATTTTGTGCGGCCTGGAGTTGCAGTTACTGAAGGCAGTGTGAGATGACACAGCTGAAAGTTCCCAGCCGTAGTCTAGTGCCGAAGTATTAGTCAGCACGGCATGAAGATTCACTTCTTTCCAGGTAGCTTTCACCCATAGTAATGTTTCTTGCTTCTAGAATGACTAGGACAACAGGGGTAACATCTGTCCTTGGTTGCACAGTGTCCTAATTTCCTATCTAGCATACAATGTTGCTTCATGATGCACAAATGCAAACTTTTGGATTTTTCCTCCTTTGCCAACAGCATTCAAGAAGCCTCATTTTTGCAACCCCCTCAGTGTTTCTTGGTATCTTTAAATTATAATGTCTTACCTTAATGACTGTGACTGGAATTTAAGCTTTTATCCTCTCTTGAGAGCACGTATTTGATGCAGAAATAACATCCTGGCGTCTAAAATGCTATAGTCTACAGTAGTGGTGGTGTGATTCGAGATTTCTGCTGCAGATAGGAAATACCAGACAGCTATTTAAAAGTATCAGAAAGGCTTTTTTCATTTTTTAATTTTTTAAGCTTAAGTTCAGGGAGCTGGCTGGGGTGATCTGGTTGGTGAAATTAATTCGTATCTTGACTCTCTTTTGCTTTGGAGCATGTTTTTTGTTGGCAGAACTTGGCCCTTAGCAATGGCCCTTGGGTACTCTGCTCTCTGGAGCAGCTACTGGCTTCTGATTCCTAAGCCTGCGATGGTGGCTTTCTAGCAGAGTCATCAAGTGTGCTTAAAATAATGAATCAGTCCTTCGTTCTTGTGCGTGCGGAAAGGGACAGCAGAGTGGTGTTTGTAAGGGTTCTTTTCCCTGCTTAATACCCTGGCATTGGAAACTGCCCTGCTGATTTTTGCTGTCTTTGTAGGAATGTCGAATTTGTACAAATGAAGAGGGAAGGAAAGGGGAGAAAGCTCTCTTGAGTTTATCTGGGCAGAACTTACAGGTGCCTGTTGGTACCAGACTAAAGAACCATTTTCTTGTCTAGCTGGTGTTGTCAAGCAGCCCTTAATTTGTAAGCAGTTCAGGGTACCGCAAGGGTCCCAGAGAAGCGGTCTTTCAACGTTGGTGGCAGAATTGAGCCCCGTGGTTAGAGCTGGTACGACACTGCAGGGGGAGAGAGCGAGATCGCTCAGCAAAGCTGAGAGGGAGGAATGTTTGCACAAACCAAAGCTGCAGGGGGTGTGAGAAGGGCTGCAGCCTTTCTGTTTTCTGCCAGGCTAGGTAAATAGCACGGAACATGACAGTTCTATCGGATGAAAGCCCTGAAGTTAAGGCAGATCAGAAGCTATTTTGCAGGCCCTTCTGCCAGCTCGCTAACCTTTGCGTGGTAAGCTGGGTCGCCTTTCAGCAGGAAGGCTGCAGTGCAACGGAGGCTGGGGCGATAATCCCTGATGAAAAGTCCTTCATGACTTTCGGAACTTCGCGGCTGCCAGACTGAGCGAGATGGGTGGAGTTTTCCCTTTAAATAGCTGTGCCTGAGAGACTGTTGCTGCTGTTGTGGTGACACTTGGGTGTTGCTAAGGCTTTAGGAAGTCAGCGCTGACATATCTGTATCGGTGGTATGCTCTGCATGCACTGAAGAAAAATGGACTGTACGGTTTCACGACCACAGTGCTGGTCTCTTCAAAGGATGTGGGCATGGGTCAGAGACTCCAGGTGGCAGAGAACAAAGTTCTTGGCCAGAAAATGTGTGTTTGGTGTGCCTGGGGTTTTTTCATGTCCTTACTGCTGTTCCCAAGTTGGGAGGGTTATGGGAGGGTGGGAGGGGTAGCACTGCAGTGTCACCTGCCCCTGTGTGTGTGCGCGCACGTGTCCTCAGGCTGCACAGGCTGGTGCTGAGGCTGACCTTGAAACTCCCCAGTTAAAGAAAGTCCTGTAACTGAGACCTGTGCAGGCGTCGGGGAGTGTTGGGATGAGTGGGCAGATCTGGGAGAGAAACATGCAACTCGAGGACTTTCATCAGTTCTCTATGTGAACGCATAACTCTCTTGCACTGATTTCCTCTATCGATGAGCCCCACAGTGCTGCAGCCCTGACTTGCAGGGCTTTGCACAGCAAAAGACTCGAAGGATGTCATTTTGCAGTGCTTTATCCAGCTTGCTTAGCAACTTTAGGCAAATCACCTTTTCTGTACAAAGTTTCATCATTAGTTAAATGAGGGTAACTCTTATCCTGCCGTGGGGGGCAGGGGGAGGGGTGTGTTGTGAGGCCCACTTTGTATTTGTAAACCATTTTGCTACCCTTGGAGAGCCTCCATTATGTGAGAGTCTGCATGATTAACAGCCCCCAGCTGTCAATGAATGCTCTAAAAACGCAGCACACCTAGAGCGATGTAGCTGGAGGAGGTTGCAAAGAGGCACAAAATGTTGTCAGCGCTTTTTAGATTGCATTTGACAATTGTCTGCTAAAGTAGTATGTTCCATCCTGTATGCAAATTGAACTTTGTCAAATTGTCTTACCACAAGATATCTATATTTGATACTATATTTCTTTCTCACAGATTCTGCCTGGCTTGTTCATTGGCAACTTTAAAGGTAAGATTAGTTTTATCATTATCTCTAGGATTACTTAGCAGGGGTCTTAAGGTGTTTCGCAGGCCTGCGGAGTTCTCTGACATCTCTGCAGCTTCTTTAACCCCATCTTGCTTCATTTCTGGATTCACCTGGTAGCACTTAAAGAAGAACTTGTTTGCTTTCTCATCTGTGCGCTGTGCTGCATGTACTTTAAGAAAAGAAAAATGAACACCATCTCCTCGGAGCATGCTTCAACTGGAATTCCTAAACATTGGCCTGTCTTAAATGGTTCCTGTGCTTGGCAGGCAAGCCTGTGAGCTGGGCAGATTCTTTGTAAGGCTTATTTCAAGCCCTCCTTATAAGTAAAGGCTTAGTGTGCCTCCCGCTCATTGCTTTCGTTATTTTGGTTATTTATAACAACTGCTAAAGAGTTCTGTTATCACTGCTTGCGAGACCGATAGGTCTGCAGATTGCTGTCTGACCACTGATACTCGCGCTGTCTGTGTCGCGGATGTACGATTCTCTGGATTTTTTCCTTTTTGCATGAGGTTTATTTTTTGTGTACAGAAAGACAGAACCATATTTAGAAAACACAGGAAACTTTATGTAGACATCCAAATAAATGACCTGTTCTCAAAGCACTCAGCATCAGTTCCAGCTTACTGTCTCTACTCCGTAGTAAACCGGTTGTGCCTGTATAGTTGTTTTGATACATGCAGAACCTGTAGTTCCTAATGCTTGGGTACAACAGCAAAGCAGGACTCATAGGGGCTACTGTGATATCCTGTCCTCTCTGGTCCGTCTGATATCACAGCTGGTCTGTTAAGATTGGACAACATCTGCATTGGATTTAGACGGTGCTGTACCTCCTGTCTGCATCATGCCCACCCTTCTTTCTTCTCCCCCATCCTGAAACTTGTGAATTCAGTGGGGTTTGCCCAATTTACCTGCCTCTGGACCTGCTGACTCCTGTTGCTGGTCCAGTCCTTGCTGCCCCTTGGGAAGTGAAGCCGATCACCTTGAGAGGCAGCCTGGAGGTGCTCGTGAAGCTAAAAGCTGCCTTTTGCTGCACTGGGATGCAAAGACAAGTACAGTGGCTAGTGTGTGAGAGGGAGTTAATTGTGCTGTGGTAAGGAAAATGAGCGGTTGAAGGTGAGTTTATACTAGTGGAAGTAGGTAATGAAAGGAGAAAAAAGAAAGCAAGCAGGAAAAAAGGAAAATAAGGGGAAGAGGATAGTTTTGAAAACAGTTTGGATGGACCACTGCATGTGCTAGTGACAAAACTAACTTGGTCACAGCTATGTTGCTTCCTCTTCTTGTTTGGTTTTTTTTCTTTTTTTTATTTTTTCCTTCCCTTTCCTGTCAAGTCATTTAGGAAGGGGCAGAATGGGAGGATGTTTGACAGTGGAGTCCTTCAGGTTTCAAGCTGTCTGGCGGGATGGGCCCAGGGAACGTGGCTCTCGGTTTGTCCTTCTTGCTGTGGCCATCCTGCTGGTAAGCCCGTGACAGTCCGCCCAGGGGAGCGAAACTCAGCTGGAGCGTCTGTTTCTTGGTGGGGTTCTGTTTCCAGCTGAGGGGAGTTGGCCAAGGCTGCGAGTGAGTCAGCATCTCTGCCGATGCCAGGGCCCGCGACCCCCTCGCTCGTGCTGCTCTGGCCGCTCAGCTGCGTGCCTTGCAAAGGGTCTTGAAATGGCACGTGTCCTGAAATGGCACGTCGGGTCACTTCTGCGCCTGGAGAAGAGGCGTGCACGTGAAGGTGGTGTGAGTGGGCAGTGTTTCTGGGAGCCTAGCTGAAAAAAAGCAGAGGCTGAAATGCTCCAGCTACCCCCATTAAAAGAGAGTAAGGACGGGTTGGCTTTAATCTCAGTGTTTGTGTTATGGAGTCTGTTTTTTAAAATTATTAAAAATGCAAACAATGTTCATTTATTTATTGCTATGACCTTTGCTCACATTGTATTTACTCATTATGTTCTACCATCATGAGTGTCTGTTGTTATAATCTCAAATTAGCTACTGTACCTGGAGAGGAAGAGAGAAGAATGGTGTTACAGTACTTCACTAACACAAAAGCAAACTTTAATAATTCTATCTTTTTTTCTGCATCTCCTTCCCCTCAGCACCCCCCCCCCCCCCCCCTTGCTGCTTAAGAGCAATTGCAGTGAGCTTTCTGTGCAGTGAAGTCATCCCATTTAGCAACAGGCTCTTGGTTAATCACCAGTGTATTTTTCTGGAGGAGTTTGATTACCATGTTCCGATTTGTGGCACTTTTTCGAAAAAATGACTAATGAATTTTGAGACTGCCATAAAGGACATTGTTGCTTGAGGAATACTCAGCAATGTATACAGTTGAGATTGGTTAGAGTAACCTGATTTGGGTGGCTGAAATATCTAGGTACTTTTAAAGGCATGGGTTTACAAAATTATTTCCTGTCGTGCACTTTGAGCAGCCTCCTGTTTCTTCAGCTTGAGACCAATAGCTTGAACTGAATGAAGTTGTATCTTGTCAGTAAGAAGAGTAACACTGAATCCCTGGCGTTGTGCATCTCACCGGGATGCAGGGCTGAGGTATTGTGGTACCCTCCGGGTCTCTGTACAGGGGGTAGAGTGGAGGGAGAAGCTTCTCCTGAATCGCTCTGATCTGCCCTCGGGAGGGTAGCCTCCCTGCCTTTCTCCAGTGACTCTTTGGGGAGCCTGGGCAGGCAGGATTGCCATAGCTAGGTCAAAGTACCGTTCTACGCATGCTGCTGTCTCCCTGCTGCATGGGAGACCTCTGGGGACACTGACAAACTGGGAAGAGACACAGTTGTGCCAGATGGGTGCCTTCCTGCTGAGTGAAAGCAGGACATCAAAGATGTTATCTTGGAGGGGTGTTGTCTGGATGAGGCATTCAGCAATTGTTCCAATTGGGGAATTATTATTCAATATTCCTACTTTATATATAGGGTTTCTTACTGTCTTTTTAGGCCTAATCAACTTAATCCATGACAGAGAGTGCAAACGCTTCCACGTTTGACTGGGAGATAAACTGAGGCCCAAGAAAAACTTGTGAAATAGATCTGTGGCAGAAATGGGAGTTGAGCTTGCTGCTTTTGTTTCATCGGCTGCTGCCACACAAACCCTTAGGCACACAGAATGAGAGAAGCTTTTGTAATCACCTTAGGGTCTTCAGGGTAGAAAGTTATGCGTAGTCCTGATTATGGAAAGCACTGAAGTACACGTTGAAATCCCCCTACTGAGTATATGTCTGAAAAACTTCCCTGAAAAAGCATAGAACTTGTCATGTGCTTAAGCGCTTGTTATCTTACAAGATCTGTAAGTGTGATTCTGCTCATCAATAGCCCATAAAAATTGTAGTATGTTCCTGAGAGAGTGTATTTGAGATTGCACAGCTAGAGGGCAGAAAAATTCAAGAAGAATCACAGGTGTCTATACAAAATATCAAGAATGAGTTTGGTCTGAAAGCCGAGAAGGAAACGGAGCTCTCGGGCTTCTTCAGTGAGAGTTAAGGAGGAGTTATTTCTTTGCAAATGGGAGGGTGGGGGGCTAAGAGAGAAAAATGAGGGAAGAGAAAGAAGAAGTTAACGCTTCATCCTGCCTCTAGTTTGGGGGGAATTTTGGTTTGTTCCAGTTGTACCTTACAGATGAAATTCAATCCTCTCAAAAGACAAAGAATTTATTGTGGGATTGTATGCCCATGTGTCTTCTGCACTGAAAACCTGATGTCCCTTGAAAGGTACCTCTACTCATGATGAAAATATGTGCTTTGTTCCTTGAGAGACTGATACAACAGGGCTTTTTAGCCTGTTTCTCTGCACAAATAGAAAAAATACCATTTCTTCTGATAGGAGGTTCTAAATGGGTGCTTGTTTGGTTCCAAACCAGAAGGTGTAGCAGCAGTGAGCACCAGAGTCTCAAGAGTGTTTCCACCTTGAACATTAAAGAGCTTCCTTTCTTGTAATCATACTGGGAAGATTCAAGTTTTTCCAATGGAATATTTGGGGGCTTTTTGATTTGAAGGGGAAAGCCACAATATGAGGTTTAATTCCCGCCAGAGAGCCCAGTGTTGCTGTGGATGAGCTGGAGAGTCTTGGGAAAGTTTCTGCCCTTCCCATTACTAAATGTATAAAAAAGCAGTGCCCACCAAGTGGTTCTGCTGTGTTTCTAGATCCAATGATTTCCTGTTATCAGCTGCTTAATTTTGGGGGGGAAAAGTTCCCTTTTCTAAGGGTTTATTTCAGGTACTGAAAACAGGAGAGGGTGAAGATACCATTCCCTTTTTCAGATTCATCTTTTGAAGGAAGACATTTTATAGGTACTCTCGTTAAACAGAGTACTACTGGACTCTCTTCTCCACCTTTCTCACTCTCCAAAAAGGTCCTTCTGAGATGCTGGGACAAAATATGTATTAAAACATAGTGTGAAGTGGGGACAGGAGATGTGGAGTTTTTGTTAGTATGCTTAGTTTCTGTGTGTGTGTTTCTGTAAATGCTGATCACTGGACTCTGGAACAAGGCTCTCCTGATAGGGAAACCATTCTCAGTAATAGCTCCTAGTGCTCTGAACTACTGGGGATGAGGTGCTCCTTTAGGTGTCTATCTCTAGTTCTCTCCAAAGCAGGAAATAAAGTGTAGACAAAAAGTTGCTTTATTAAAAAAAAAAAAAATAAAAAATCTGGTGATGATGAAACTGTAGTCTCTATACAGCTGCAGATTGAGACTTCGTGTTGTTATATGTACTTGGCTGACTTGCCTTCTCTAAGCACTTACCTTGGTTTTGTATACATAACCTAAAAATGTATGCTGAAAACTTAATAATTACTTGCTTACTGTGTTACAGGAGGACATCTGTCTTTTCAGACTAACAAGAAAGTCAGAAATGTGAGCTTTGGAGGAGGAAGAAGGGAGGATGTCTTTAGTTTGGGATAGCCGGCTAATGGGAGGAAAGGTGACAAAATGAAAATAAACTAATCTCACTTATTTTGTGGAGACATTTAATCTTCTAAATTCACAAGTGAGTTGCAGTTAAATGTTGCAGATAGAACCCATATTGCTGTAATGCTTTTTCCTCCTTACCTGGGAGGATGTTTTGTATTTTGTTGTTAGCAGTAGAGGTGGAAAAGGCTCTACAGCTGTTTCTTCCCACCTAACTCTACAAATGGAGAAATCTTTATTCCTCACTTTGCATCTCTATGGGCATGCTAAAACACTAAAGTAAGAGAGAATGTTTATATATACGTTTGAGACTTCATCACTCTAGTATTAGAGTCCTTCAGTCATTGATGTGTCTCGATCAGAGCGATTGGAGCACTTCTGTCTCCCTTTTGCATGTGGAGGATGGAAGCATGATATGCTAGGTGATTTGCTCCCCAGCTACACAGTAAGGCTTCCCAGAGCTGGAGGGAAACAAATTCTGCTCCCCCACCCCGGTCCTATTTTGATGACTTTGCCATTGCTTTTGCAATTGTTTGCAGCTCTCTGCATATGAGTAGAGGTTAAACTAGGAGTCATAGAATGAAACTGAGGGAAAGGAAGCTAAATATGGGTGTGGGAGGGAGAGAGGAAGACTTCCCCAGTGTGAATTGTCCTTTTGTGTGAGGAGTTTCCTGAAAGCTTTACTCAAAAGTCCACATCAGCTGAGAAGCATTTTGCTGTATGAAATGGAATATTAAGTAACCCACTGTGAATACCACATTTTATGGACCCTTTAGGGAAGCACAAGATGGACTCTGATAGGTTTCTTTCATCTCTAAATTTGGAAATGAGGTGTTTCATGCTGTGATTTAAAAATGTGAGCCTGCATGTGGTTGTACAGCACTGCGCTATGGTAAAGTTAGAATTGCTGTGGTAATGGTGATTCTTCTGGCTTTTAGTAGTCCTTTCCATAACACCTTAATTTTATTTTATTTTTTTTAAATTTATGGTATAAGACTGTGAGTGATAGGATATCTCATTTGTACTGCTGTTTAAGTAGCTTTGTCTGTAGTATCTGTAGAGACTTATGGCAGGTGCCAGGGGAATCAGGGGAATTTCCCCTTTGTAAACTGTTTAAAGTTTAGATCCAGATAATACACTCATTGCCTGGGAAGCTTTTTCTCATCTGCTTTTGTGATTTGAGTGGTCGTTTCCTAAATATATTGAGGACCTGCTGGTTACCCTGGTATGTAGGTCTGGGATAGCCATTTCCAGATTGTTTCTGGGAATATCTGAAATCTCGCTGTCTTACTGCATCGTTTTGATTTGTTGTAATTTCTTTAGCCTTAGTCTGTGGTTAACTAAAGAACTAAAATCTTTCGATCCTTTTGAGTTGTACTGTGTCCATTAGGCCTTTCAGACTGGTTCAAAGCAGTCAACATTTAATTTGGATCATATCTCCTTTTAAAGCTGTTTGCCTTGTGTAGCAAGCCATTCCTTACAATGTGGGTCATACTGAGAATTAGAGGTTGGGGTCTTGTGCTAGGTATGCATTAACACTGTGAGTTCCAGCCAGCAGGCTCTGAAATCTGCCTTTGGAGAACAGAAAGCAGTGATTTTGAGGGACACTTAGGCTGGCTTCTGGGCTTCCAAACCCTTGCCTGCTTAGGTGTTCTCTGGGGAATCAAGACTGTCCTATAAACTGTTAAAAAATCTGAAGGTCAGGTGGGCTAGAAGACCTCTCCTGGCAAACATTAATGTTTCTTCTTTAAAATGGTCACTCTGAGACTTTTAGGAAACTTTAATTGTTCTGTGAAGCTAGATCTTAACTTGTATTTCAGACGGAATTTGTGTTAGTTCTGTCCTGAAGGATTAGGCATCTGTGTTGATCATGCAGGCTTGACCAGTAACAAGTGTAATCAATGCAATTTTGACTCTTCTCCATTTTATTAGCCTTAGAGAAGCTTTCATAATTGGATTAGGTTTAAATTTAATTGCCTTTTATTGTGCTTGTGTGGATCTTGTCTATGGGGCAGTATAATTAAATGTCCAATTCCTCTTTGTGATGTAGAAAAGGCATTGAAACTTTATAGTAGAGTGGAATAAGATGAAGCAAGAGATGCTAATCGAACTCTTGCACGTACATAAAGAGTGTACAGGTGATGCTATTGTTATTTTTGTACCTAGAGAGAGCCGGTTTGAAACCTTTGTGGTCAGTGCTCTTTTTTTGTGTGCAACCAGGCTAATGTGAACAGATTGCTGGGCAGATTTGGAGGGCAGGTGTTCACATCACAAAACCACTGCTGTAATTGCCATGGTGTGCTGTGCCATTCTTAAGTGAAAAGGTCAAAAGTAAATGGACACAAACTAACTTTTACCTGTATTAGTGGTTCTTTGAGGTCATTTTCTGGCATGCTGATAGTTTAGTATGGGAAAAGTTGCTCACTGATAACAGATAATCTATGTTACCTTTTTCTCATAGAAATAAACCTATGCTTTTGCAATATTTAGCATCAAATTTTCAGTCGCCCCAGTTTGCTTTCCAGTTTTGAATGTTTGAAACCCCTTGGTTGCAGGTCTAGGAACCACCTTTTCACAACTGCACTTCCTTGCTGTAGCGTTTTGCTTTATCATATGTTCGATATCTTTATCATTTCTCTCTCTCTCCAGACTTAAAATTATGGTATATATTGGCTAAATGCACGTTTTTCCCTACTAGTCCGCAGGAAGTAAGCATCTAACTATCCTTTTGGCTTGCCTGTTAATACCTCAATTCAAGTGATACGGTTGGCTTCACTTCTCAGACCTGGATATCACAAGGTCTATCTCCCAAGTGACAGTATATCTCCTGAAGGGGGATTTGTGGGTAGAGAGGAGGTAAGCTATTTCTTGTACAGCTCTGACTGCTTGTTCAGATGGCCATCACCTGCATACACTGACTTATATTTCAAATGCAAAATACATGAAACTTCTGACTTAAGAACACATTCCTGAGTCACTTAAGTTTGTTCTTTATATAGTATATAATTTGTTTTGGAGTTAGAAGTGTGTCTTCCCGTTACCCACTCTGATGGTGTTCTAGAACAGCTGCATTTGGGGTTTTGCTTTACCTTATGAAGCTTCAAAAAGAAATGTACCAATGATAAGTGATTTTTCAGCATGCATGAGGGGAAGGGGAGTGGGCTATTTCAAGAGATTAAAGAAATTATCTTCCTTTTTACCCTTTGTCCTTTACCCACAGATGCCCGAGATGTAGAGCAGTTGAGTAAGAATAACATTACGCACATTCTTTCAATCCACGACAGTGCCCGCCCTATGCTCGAGGTAAGAGGTGTGGGGGACTCCATGGTAAATCCTAACTTTGCAGTTGACTGTTCTGGTCATCTTGGGGTTAATTTCTTCTGTACAATTGGTGTCTTGAGACTGATTTTCTTGTGGAAATGTTTGACAGCTGTAGTTTTGGGATCCAGTCACAGATTTTGTTGCTGCTGCTGTTATAACAACAAGAAATCTAGTTGGCAAAGGAAGAGACAATTACAGTGTCAATCAATATAAAACAATAACAGGACTATGTTATTAAATTAATAGTAAAGGTAAGTTTCCTTTTGTGTGGAGTTCAAGCATCACATAAACAACAACATTCCTTCTCCCCCTTCCCCACTATCAACCCTCCTTTGTACTTGGGCCCCTTTCTTGAATCTTTATGGTTGTGTAAGAGCTTTGCAGTCCTTATCTGTGTAAAATAGCCTTATTTAGGCTTGGGGTGTGGGAGGAACCAGTGCTCCCTCATATAATACATCTAATATAGCAGAGCATCTGCACTTTAACATGAAGTATTCCCCACTTTACTGAAGGGAAGCTGGTCTGAATAGCTGAAATGACTTGACTTGCTGTGTCATCTTGAGCAGTGAAAGAGCAGGGATCAGGCTGCAGGTTTCCTGTGCTGGGCTATTGTGCTTTCTTTTTTATGCCAGTTCACCTTGGAAGGAGGGGAGTTTGGCTGGGCTTTGCTCCATCTTAAAATCCTGCTATTTGACATATGTTGGGAACTGTTGTCCCCTTAAATTTGTTTGTTCCTTCCCTGCATTCCACTTTTCATGGAATGAATACTTTTGCTGGTATTGCCCTTCAGATGCTGCTGGGAATCTCTGCTTTTCATTCTCTTCATGTAAAAAGCCCTTAGTGAATTCAGTCCTTAATCTACAGAATTTCCCCCTCTCCCTGGCAAGTCAGTAGGTAAGCTGAACAAAAGGTGTCCATAGTATGTCACCATTAAAACCAAAATCAAGTTAATGGTGAATTCAGGGTTGATCTTGAACTGAAAAGTGTGCTGAAGCAGAGCTTTAGCTGTTGACTTTATTGTACTGTCCGTTTGACTTCTGTTGTGCCTGATGCTTGTTAAGTCTGAAACATAAGGAATTTCAAGCCTGCTCTTAATTGAAGAGGGGAACAGTTGTACTGAGTAAGGAGATGTAACGTTTCCTCTAGGGTGCTGTTCTCTAAAATGAATAGAAGCTTGCTTCGTTTTATTATCATGATTAGAAAAGTAGGAAGACTAATTATGGCACAGATCAGCTGCAGCCTCAGGCCATTGTTTCTTGTGGTGGTGGTAGTTTTGGCAGCCCACACACTGCCTCCTCACTTGTGGTGGTGCATCTGTTTGTGGGGCTGCATGGTAAGTAGATCTGGGAGCTTTTGTGGGTTAAATACAACCAAGTTACCACTTCTTCCTCTAGCTACTTGCACAAAAGTCACGAAGGATTATATTTACCCAGATCTGATCTGTTCCCAATCTGGTTTGCAGTAGTGTCTCAAAAGTTATAGTGGCAGGGGAACAAGTAGTGGCTGGTTGAGGATGGACTTGCTTTATTCACCTCTGCATCTAAAAGAAATGTTTCTCCAACTGTGCCTTCTATTTTTTCAGTGTGCAGTATACTTCTTTATGTACTGGTGATCTGGAAAACAACTGTTAAAACTTTTCTCTGGTTCTTAAAGTAGTGGAAGGATTGCAAGTTCCATTTGTTTGGGAGCTGAGCTGAGTATTAATTACTTTATCATTCGTGGTCGTACTGTGTTGCTTGTTTGAAAATTAATGCTTCTGTCTAGGAACAAGGGCCTAGAAAACATCTGTTGTGTTACTTCCCTGGTTACTTACATCTTTGCCAGGTTCTAGGTAGGTTTGTTTACAGCTTGTGTATCCGCACTGTGCTTGGGGCTTGTTCTCCAGACCACTGATGTCAAATGGGAATGCTTTCCCTACATGTCTCCCTTTTCCCCTTCCCACCCACCCCCGCCCCCCCAGATTTCATTCTTGGAAAATGAGGACTTACATTTGTGTTCAGAAATCCGTCTGATGTTATTCAGAC
>VZTL01058768.1:1764-14380 GCA_013400535.1 Scopus umbretta | reverse complement strand
GAAATACATGAGATAATATATTTGGTTGCCTTTGGTCTGCCTTTGCTATCCACTGATTTCACAGATCAGACAAAACATGAAATTAAAATTAAAATTATGTGATTTAAATTATCATACAAGTGTTAGGGAGCTCATGATATCTTTCTACCCAAAATACAGCTTTTTGAAGATTCAGAGTAAAAGAAAACCCTTAAAATATTGTTGTTTATTATCTAAAAGAAGAAAATGAAAGAAGTAATCCATTCTTTTTATTATAGGTCTAGTTAAAATACTAAATCAGATACCATTACCTTAAAAATACACTAGACAAGTTTTTGCTCCTATGAAATCATTGCTATTTGAGGATTCATGCAGACATTTATCCTCTAACCTTGACTATCCATGAACAAATAAAAACTTGTACTAAAATTTACTTCACATGCAGTGTCTTTACTAAAGGTATTCAGTAGCAGTGAGATCATAGTATCAGAAATTTGTTAGAGAGTTTGTTCTTTTTCATTGTCCTATAAATAGCTGCAACATGGTACAATAACTCAGAATATTTTAAGTTCCTTAAAGCTATAGGTGTAGTTTGATTTTTTTGTCAACAAACTACATTTTAGTATTATTTGACCATCTCTGTGTGTTGTTTCCAGTATATGTTGTTTTTTTCTCTGGGTTTCCTTATGTTACAACTTGAAAACAATATTTTAATTACAGTTTTATTTATTAATCTAATTTTCTTCTTCATAAGTGAAGAAAAATTGTCTGTACTTGTGATAGTAGAGAGCCCCTGGGAAAAAACAGTGGTTGTGGAGAGACCCAACAGCAGTACAGTAATATGCCTGGCATGCTTGTAGCTTCAGAATCAATTTGTACAAGAAGACTGGGAGTCATCTGTTGGGCTGAATGACGTGGTGCCCACAATGCATCTTAGAAAGGTGAAATAATCCCATAAAATACTAATACAGAGCACAAGGAGAATCAAGTCAGGAAATGGAAACACTTCCTTTCTATACAATACGAACTAGAAATTTTAAAATTAATATAAATTCATAAATGGAAGTTTACTATTACCACAAAGCCAGAGCATGGCTGAAGCCTTGTTGGCTATGTCCAGCAGTAAAGGACAATAAGATGCACATGCATTTCCTTCTGCTTTCTCAGTTTGGAAATATAGGAGGAAGTAACAAGAAGATACCTTGTTTATTCTTGATGTTACTTTATACTTTACGATATTTTTTTATCAAACTACTCGGGAACCATTTGCATTCCAAGACATGTCAGAGTGTTTTAGAAGACTGTACTGCATTGCAGTGAATCATGATGTTGCTGTAAAGTGGCTGATGTTGGCACTTACTTTCTTTATGCACTTTTTCCACATTAATGAATTTCTTTAGAAGTATTGACATTTTTTCAGGCATATTTTTGGACATTTAGTTCTGTTCTTGTTTAAACAAGGAAATCTGTAAAGACAGCTCTAACATTTCTTTTTAGTTGTATGATTTGATCCTGGTTGTTCTGACTTAAATTCCTGTGTGGTACACACCCTATGATTTTCAGATTTGTGAAAATAAATAAGTAAATAGATAGATAGATGAATAGACATAGATAGATTGGTTTCCTAGTCCCTGCCAGAACTTCATTATTCATTGTTAATCTACATTTCTTCACATCAGGAAGCTACTCCAAGTTCTTTACACTCTGACCAAACTTTATTGAACTGTTATTTATGATCAGGTTAAATACTGTGCCCCTCTTTCTCTATCTACATAATTTCAGCAGAGGATAAACCATTCAGGCTAAGACCTTTACTAAAGAATCCTTTTTCTATTGTATTTCCCCCCAGTGGGTAGAATTGCAACCATCATACTCCTAGCAATTTTCTGTGTTCTTTGGTAGTCATGAGAGCAATGGTGAAACACTGAGATTTGTTTTGAAAAACAGCAGACCTTTACTGTGGGCAAAAAAGAATAACTAAAGAACAAAAGTTTAAAGAATGCAGGTAAACATTAGGAGCACAGAACTTCAATCTACAGCAGGAAAAAAGAAATACATGAAGAATTACGAATCATGGGGAAAAAAAATTATAAACCCGCAGAGTAAATAAAATAGTAATAATTTCATATTTTTATTTTCTGAAAATAAAGAGAAAAAAAGCCTGACCTGGGTTTCAGAGCAAATTCTTGCAGCTTGGACTGTTAAGAAATAAGTGTGTGTTGGATTTTTTGGCAGGTTTTCTTATGAATAGATAAGATATTTTGTCTTCTAGAAAGCCACAGACTGATTCATGTAACATACTGCTACTAACCTTAACTGTGCCCATTTTTTCAAATCCCTCTTGAGGTCTTGAGAGCAGAATCATTGTATTTGGTTCATTTTAGTGGAAATCATCACATTTAAGTAAACAGAAGGTGGTTTTGGTTAGAAATTTATTAGTTTGGATGTATAAGAAACATATTTACCTTATCAATGCATATGTTTTGTTGACCCATCAAAACTGGGACTATTTGTATTTTACATATTTGTTCTTCCATATTTTTATATCTGATTTTGCCTTTTCAGGCATTTACTCATTCCTGTTTTATATTCACTGGCATATTGCCCAGCTATTTAAAGAGAAAACACAGTCTCAAACATTTTACTTTTGACACTTCTGAAAGGTAAACTATCCCAATATCCAGAAATTTTGATCATGTTATCACTATTACAAGAGCTTCACTTTTTAAACTCCATAACTTCTGAAGATGAAAAGTATTGAAGAAAACACAAAGATGTAGCTGAGACAAATTAAAGTAATTGATAGTGGAAGATAATAAGAAATCATTCAGCCAAAGATCCACTGTTACAATAAGACTGGTTAATATTATTATCTTCCCCACCTTTTCCTCTCCTATCCTTCCTTCATTACTTCTTTACCTTCCCAACTTCCATAATAGCTCTTCTTTTTGTTTCTACCTGTCCTTCAAAGACCATGTTATCATGTCCCCTTGCCTTGGCTAATTAGATTACCTGAAATTACTGTTTTGCCTTCCCTACCAAGCATGTCCCAGACTTGCTAAGAGTAATAAAACTCTCCCAGACAGTTTTATTCTGTCTTCTGTTCCAAACAGTGAGATGATGCACCTCCCTGTGCTTGACTGAGATTTTACTCCATTTTTTCCTTGATATCCTACCCTACTTTTTGATTTTTAAACTATTCACTTTGTCTCCTTGTCTGCTTTCTTCCAGTGCCTTAAATTGTTCCTCCATTTTATGTCTTTGTCTTTTAAGAGTGGTAACGGATTTTGCCCTTATCTGCCTCCTTTCTTTCTCAACACTTTTTATAAACTTGTCAGCATATTTACCCCCTCTCTGCAGTGATCACTTGCTACTTAGTTTCTTACCTCTTTCTTCCACTCTGTATTTTCATTCTTTTGACAAGACCCTAGTATTTTTGTTTCTTGCTTTCTATTACTTGTCCAAACAAAAAGATGAATGTACAGCATAGTTCATGGTATTAATTGGAAGTGTTGACTATACAAATTTATTCTGCACTGTGTTAACTGCAACCCCAACCTCATAATTTTTGATTGGAGTAACACATAAAAAGACATATCAAAGCTTTAACAGTTGATCTTATGAATAATTAGATTGCAGAATATCTTTTAAATATAATAAGTTGTCTCACAAAGAGTTCTATTCTTGCATTCATGTTTAGACTACTATGAATTTAAGATAAAGTAAAATATGAGTAAAACAGTTCAGTATTGGAAACAGAGTGAATTCTAGTTGAGAAATGTAACCAGAATTTCATGCTATTTGCACACAAAGAGAACAGTCTTGCATTCTCATCTGAAGATCAGGAATATCACACAGAAATGTTCACACAGTCTAATGCTCCCTTAACATGTCTTAGTCATAGTTGTATGACTATTTCAGGCAAAGTTAGACAAGTGATCTTAAATCACAGTTTTGGAGCTTAAAACAAATTATTTTTTCTGAAAAGAAATTATTAATATGCAATATGTGCTGTCACATTATCAATTAGATCTTGGTTGAATCCAATTGTAGGTTCATTAAATAACTATAGGATTAACTGAAAAGAGTTTAGATAAAGAGTTCTCATGAAGTTAGTTACAGGTGGGTTTAAGTTAAGGAGCAGGCAGTTCCTTCCTGCCAGAGTTTTATTTGTTAACTTCCTGCTTCAGCAAGGTGATATAATAGTCATCCCATGACCAGACTTCATGTTTAGCAAGCGTTGATGAACTTACTAACTGACAACAGGGAGCTAAGGCTGAAACTCAATTGATTGCATAGACATATCCTAAGAATTTATTCAGTAAACTTTAATAATGTTAAATTAATTTTACTGCAAAACAGTAAAACACTTCATCTTTCCTGTCATCCCTGTTTGTCACCCAAGTCACTGTAGGCTCTTCTCTTGGACTACCACTGGTTCTTGAATTCTTTGTAGAAGTGATAATCTAACGGAAACTGCACCTTTCACAGAATGAATTGTCCTGGTTCAAACTTTCAGCCATGATGGAGTCTCATTCTCAGTTGGAAAAACTGAAATGACAGGGCACCAGCTGCCAGCATGTTGCCACACATTGACACTTCCACATTCTTTCATCTCTGAATATCACTGCTACATTAGAACATATAGGAGTATCAGGTATCAATTTAAAGCCTGATACTGCCTCACATTATTTATCTAAACTGTAGTAAAGATGTAGTGTTCATTAGCAATTCCAGGTTTTTATACTATATTATATCATTAAATTGCAACAGGAATTTTGACTTTCCATGTCCCACCACTGCTTTTCATAAGTTTGGCAATATATCACAGGCTACTAATGAGTTAGTGCATTATTGGAAACACATCTTTGGACAACAGAGGATAAGGCATAGAATTGTATGTCTACCGTATTTAAGCAATGAGTGGGCTTGTCCACCACTTCCACTTGACAGGTATTCTTGTCAAGGAAGGAAACCTAAGAAGTAAAGAAGGTGTAACAGCAAAGAATATAACCTTTTAAAAAGGGTGATTCCCAAAGAAGCAGATTTACAGCAAACAGGTAATTTCTCTCAGGAGAAATTAAGATGAACATGAGAACTCAGAAACATCTGGGCTGCACAAACTGGGTCTGCCTTGGTTACTGTAGTCAACAGACCACCTAATAGGTAAAATATGAGTCCTTTCCACTTTAATTTATTCTCCTTGAAATGCATAGTAAGTATTCTTCAGAACACAGTGATGCCACAGAAACCTGCAGATTGCAAGCCTTCAGAGTGGGAGGTGAATCATACACATCCAGATGTAGAATGCTATATCTACAGTAGAACTGTTTGGCCCGCCACCCAGGTATTTATCCTAAGAGTGGGAGAAGACTCTTTTATACCAAGTAGGAATAATCCCAGTTCCATCAGAAATAAGAGATACAAGACTTGCGACTGAAGAAGNATTGAACTCCATTCACCACCACTCTCTGGGCATGGCCATCCAGCTATCTTTTAACCCAGGAAAGAGTACACCTGACTAAGCCATGAGCCGCCAGCTTCTCCAGGAGAATGCTGTGGGAGACACTGTCAAAGACCTTACTAAAGCCCAAGTAGATAACATCCACTGCCTTTCCCTCATCCACTAATCAGGTCACCTTGTCATAGAAGGAGATCAGGTTGGTCAAGCAGGACCTGCCTTTCATGAACCCATGCTGGCTGGGCCTGATCCCCTGGTTGTTTTGAATGTGCTCGTTGAGCATACCCAAGATGAACCGTTCCATAATCTTCCATATTTATGGCCATTATGGAGCTTTTTTCCATGTGAGTTGGGGATAAATGCTGACATACAACACCATGGTGTCTGGTGATACAAACACTTTCAAAACTATGAATATGTGATGATCATCCTACCAAACCACAGGAACCACAGATGTGGAAAGGGAAAAAGTTGGAGCAAGGCCACAGCTGGGATGGTGGTAGAAATGTGGGTTGGGCAATGTGGTGAGGAAGCATGGGAAGAGTGTGAAGGTGCTGTGCCGAGGCACAAGGCACCTCACCTCAGGCTCCTTGTAAGTCCAATTTCTCAGCAAGTCTTTGCTGAGTTATTTCTGGCAGCTCTGGGTTCCTCCTGTTCTTTATGTTGAAGCTGTCAAATTTGCCCAAGACTTAGTCCATGCAGAGTGAAGAGCTTTCCATGCACTGAAAGCCAAGCTCTGGGGCCAGTCCAAGCTACTAGGATAAAGGCCCAGGTGGTAAAAAAAAGGACCAGGAAGCAAAAAAGGAGTTGAAGGCTCCCTTTCACCAATTTTTGCAAAGGTGATAAATACTGTTCTTTCTAGTTCTTATCCTTAAATAAACATTAACCAAATATGGTTATTATCTAGTTCAAATTCCTGTTCCAAGAGATTCAAAACAAAGTAATTTATTGTAAGAAATCATCTTTTCCAGCAACAAAGAGATTACTTTATGTCAACATATGATGCATTGTCATCCCCTGCAGAATCTGACTAGACTGGTAATTTTTCAACAGAACTAATCATCACACAAGATTTGGAAACAAAGTACTACAGCCCATTTACATTTCAAAGATTGTGGTTGGGCTAATTTACCAAAGGTTAGCAGATTCCCTTGGTACAATCTACTCTCACAATTTTAGGATGAACCGTGTTGCCTAAACACCTCACTGCGAATTGCACTTCTGCCTCAGCAGAGGGGAATTACAGGAAAACCAGGGGGATGGGGTGGGAATTACAAGGTAAATGGAGTGATGAATTGGTCTAAAAATAACAGAAAAGAAAATAATTATAATTTGACATTATCTTGAACCATTTTCCCCTAGGAAGCTGGAGTACTACCAGCTGAGACACACAACGGTCTTAAACACATAAAAAACAACTATGCTGTCTCAAAAAATCAAGATCACTAGATCCTGAGAGAAGCTGGTCTACCTCTAAACTTAAATGTGCTCATTTGTTTTTGCAAATGAAAGCTAATACAAACCTGCAAACTTTGTTTCAGATATACCAAGGTTTATACATTATTCAGGTTAATTTCTTCTTACTAGGAGAGAATAATGTTACATATGATACTAAACAATGCACATGATAACTATACTTTGTGTTAATTCTATGCTTCCAAGGCACTTAAAGACTTATTTTTCCTAAACACCCTTCATATCATTATTCATATGTGGATAAAATTATGGTCATGGATGAATTGTTGAAACCAGCAAATTAACCCTGTTCCATTGATGGCTGACCATACTAGACCAAACTTTCATATGCATTAACAGTTGTCATTTACTAAAAAAATTCAGATATTCTGTAATTCATCTAGCTACAGCTAACATCTAAAGCCCTTTGTGTTACATGACTATCTGGACTGAAGCACTCTCACTATTATCTTTGGAGGTATAGCACTTCAGAATGAGTAACCAGATAACAGAAAATTCCAGAGAAATGCTAAAAAGCTCTAGATTTAATATCATTGTGCTTTCAACTGCTCCTGAATGTGTAGTTATGTATAGATATTATAGTAGATACATACCTTTTATACAAAAATACATAGCTATTAGTTAAAAGCCTGTAACTGGTGCCCCTTAATATGCTACCCAGAAAATGTAATGGGTTTATTATATTTTATATACATTCAATATCTCAATAAGACTTTAAATAGAGGGAGCATTTTTCAAGGAAATGGTTTTTTGCATGAAAAAGTTGTGAACTGTGAGTTTTAATATCTGGATATGGGATTGTTTATTATGCCATAAAATGTATGTATGTTTTAATTTCAAGGCCCATTACATTAGGCAAGAGAATGCAACAAGCCTTGTAGTGTCTCCAGCTGTAGGCTGCAGAATTTTATTAAAAAAAAAGCAAAAAACCCAAACTGTAAATCTCAGGAGATCACACCAAAATACTTCAGAAAGGATTTTAAACAGAACTCTAAAAACATCACTGAGCCTCAAAATGGTGTATTGGATTCCTGTTGTCTGGACCTCTAATGATGTACATTTAACCTTTTTATACTTATACAAAGTTTATATTAAGTTCTTCCTTAGCCTGAATTTCACAGCTTACCAAACCCTTATGAGTTTTACAAAACTTCTTGTTGACCTTTATTTATATTATTAATTATCCACTTTTTTCCTTTTCTGATTTATTAAAACAGAAACAGGTTCTCAGAGATTCTCCCGCAAGACAGATAGAAAAGCATAATATTATTTCTTAAAGCTAGACAAAGATTAAATGGGAATGTCTTTGTGTCTTTTCTTTTCTTTGTGTCTTTTTGTCAGTATGCAGCTGAATAGGATGAAGCTAACATGCCTTAAAACATGTCCAGTGTAAAACAAAAAAAAAAGAAAAAGAAAATAATTGTTAGTTGTGTTAAAACTACTAACTAAATGCATGGCAAATATTGTTTCATAAATTTCACTTTGCAATGTCAAAATGATACCTTCAAAAAAGTGACCTAGGAAAATTACTTTGTTATTTCCATACAAACATTTTTACTTTAGTATCTAAGTTTAAGGTTCCTGATCTTTGGCAGAGAAAAATAATAAAATGAAAATAATCAAGTATTTTACCTTTTTATTCTGCTTAAATGGAACACAAACACTGACCACAGGGAGTATAAAAACTTACTTAAAAATCTCTGATTTTTCCCTTTTCTAGAATATAAACAGAAAAAAAGAGAGAAAGGAAAAGAAGTACAGAAGAACCTGCCTCTGGTTTTATCTGTCTCAAGGTACTCAAGGTCAGTTTGGTCTGAAACAACACTTATGTTCAGAAATTAAGACCTAAATAAGACCTAATTAAGACCAGAAGTTCCAGAGATGTTTTGTACAATGGAATGGTAAAGCTCTGATAGCTTTCTTCCCTTATCAGTGTAAAATCAAATAATCCACTGAGAGGTAGCAGTTGGCTTAGCCAATTCTATTCTTATTTTTTCAAGCATCTAGTGCATCAGTTTTAATTAATACATGTTCCAACACAAATAATGTTCACTGGACTTTATCTCAAATACAACCATTTTATCTTTTGAATTATATTACATTAGAGAGGAGGTTATATTTAATTATACTAAATGTTATATTTTAGCATTTTCTGGTTTTGGCAAGCCATGAGTCTGGGCTAGAGTTTGATAGTTGACTTACAATATATTCCTCTGTATAAAAGTGTCTGGTCATGTGCAAAAATAGTAGAAAAGCATTCCCTTAGTGACCATGCCAAAATATCTGTTGCAAATGTTTGCAGTTCCAAAAGCTGCTGCAGGGTTACAACTTTGGGAAGGGAACTGAACAGAGTCCATGAAAAATATTTTTGTCATTGTATTTCAACGACTCTATGTTGTAACTGACATTTCCCACACAGGCATGAGAACAGATACTTTAATGTATAATATCCATAAGAGTATTGAGGAAGTACTTAACCTATAGGCAGGGTTCACAACACCTCCATGCTAAGTGGACCTCATCTGTTTAACATTAGACTTTCACATCACATATTGATAGCATCACATGTTTCTATCATTCATCAGTCACTGCTTTTACTTTCTCTCTTGCACAGGAAGAAAGGTAAAAATAGCCTTATTCAACAACTGCAGCAGAAGGTCATGTTGGTGTTCTGCTGCTGTAGGGGAAGTTTCCACATCCACATTTCAAGTAACGAGAGTAATCATCAAAGAATGAAGTAATCTGTAAAAAAAAGAGAGCTCTGAGTGTAAAAGTTTACCTAAAGATGAGAATTGTAATGTTACAGTGATTTGATGCTTTGTGCAATTCCTGCAACATGTCCAGCATAATAATGTTAACACCCAGGAAATGTATACAGATTTAGTCTTCTAGAGACTAGAAAACAGCATATCATAGAGTTTCATGGCTAGATTATCACCTGAATAATAGACTCATTTTGATGTTTCATTTGCTTTAGAAATGTCTGCAGATGTGTAAATGTCAGCTGCATGGAAGGTATGATTTAAAAGGAGCGAATAGTTTGTAGGTATCATTTGTCTAAGGATAGCACTCTTGTTCTTTCTTGCAGTTAGTACTGGGATAATTGATTCACTTGCACAGTTGCATGAAGTGTTCCTAAGCACCTACTCAGGTAACATCATGGTTCCTTATTACATATGCCTTTTAAGAATGGTGATTGTCACTGCCTTTTCAATTTGCATTTTATTATTATCTTATAAAGTGCATTTGTGTACTTTTATTCTAAGGGAGAGATAATGGTTCTTACTTATTTAAGATTTCATTAGCTCAGTATTTTTTAAGGTCAAGATGTTGTGTCTATATCTGTGTCCTGGTTTCATCTAGGGTAGAGTTAATTCTCTTCCTAGTAGCTGGTATAGTGCTGTGTTTTGGATTTAATATGAGAGTAATGTTGATAACACACTGATGTTTTTAGTTGCTGTTAAGTAATGCTTACACTAGGCAAGACAAGGACTTTTGAACTTCCCATGCTCTGCCAGGTGCACAAGAAGCTGGGAGGGAGCACAGCCAGGACAGCTGACCCAAACTGACCAAAGGGCTATTCCATACCATATGACATCACACTCAGTATAGAAACCGGGGGGGAGTTGGTCGGGGGGCAGCGATCGCTGCTTGGGGACTGGCTAGGCATTGGTCAGTGGGTGGTGAGCAATTGCGTTGTGCATCACTTGTTTTGTATATTTTTTATCATTAATATTATTATTTGCCCTTTCTTTTCTGCCCTATTAAACTGTCTTTGTCTCAACCCATGGGTTTTACTTTTCTTTCCGACTCTTTCCCCTATCCCACTGAGGCACGGGGAGTGAGCAAGTGTCTGTGTCATGCTTAGTTGCCAACTGGGGTTAAACCATGAAAATCTACCCCCAGTAGGGTAGATTTGAACTGTAACAGAATGAAAAAAATGGTGGGGGAAGTATTTCTATATAAGGAAGAACTATGTCTTTTTTAACTTTATGCCCTGTAAACAACTGCTGCTAAGACAGAAGGAGAATAAAGCAAAGATTCTTAACTGAAAGAAAATAAAACATTGTAGAGGCCATTGGCATATAATTAGAGCGTAATTCTGATTATCTAAATGTCATTTACCTGAAAATTCACATTATCTGAGACAAATTTGTATTTTTCTCACATTTAGGAAGGCATCTGATCCTGCTTCATCTAACACTGAATTTAGGTAATAAATGGGCATGTATGCCTGCTTAAGAACTGATGACATCAAAATAGAGGGGGTCTTGGCAAGGAAATAAGGGGGCAGAGTTGTGTAAAAGCTCCTAGCATTGTATGTAAACTGAAGTCCCTTCCTGTGTGCAGGTTTCAGCATCTAAAATATTAAAAGCATAAAGATCACTGTAAACATTTTAAAAGTCAATATAAGAGATCAATAGTTGTCTACTATGCTCACAACAAGCCAGCTAATAATGCACTCATATGATCCACTCAGTGACAAACTTTGCAACTTCTTAAGAGTATTGAGTCTAAACCAGACTCATCACATGCATCTGGGTAGAGTATCATACAATGACTATGAAGACAGCTGACTCAGGACTAGTAGCAGTCTTGCAGCAGCATTACAGAATTTAGGGCAGGCCAGTTTTGCTTGAATTGTTTGGCAGTACCCTGCTACATGTAGACTCATCTGTGGCCTTGAAATGAGTTCAACCTCTATCCAGTGTTACAGCAGTCGGCTGAAGCTGTGCCAGACTCATGGTGGCATAGCACTGCTGGTTCTACCATTTACCTTTGATTTCAAACTCTGCAAAGTTGTTCTTACTATGTATCTTAAATTACAATGATTAATTTTAATATTGAAACAAAAAAACCCCCAACCCTTTATAAAAAGAAAAAATACCTCTTTAAGCATGTAAGAGAATTTTGGTAGATCAAACATTTCATTAAAGCATATCAGCCTATATATAGGTATAGCATACCAGTGTAGCCAGGTCTATAGAACTTCTGAAATACTAAGATCAAAAATGTCTTTCACTCAGTATTTGGTGAAGCTTAAATCTCATTTGCTCCTTCTACATATTATTCTAAAAATTTGGTGCATGAGAGTTATCAGAATATTCAGAAGTTTGATATCAAACTACATTCAAGCTTTCTTGATGTCTTAGTTGTCAAACTATGCAATAATAAAAATGTAATTAGAATGTATAAAACTTTATTAAAATAACTACACAGAGCCAATGACTATGCCGAAAAGTACTTTGGAAAAATAACTACTGTGATTAACAGGGTTACAGTGAATCTGCAATAAGCATTTATGGCAAAAAGCATATCAAAAATGCATATTCTTTTTTGAAAAACATTAAAGCTGGTGAAAGTATCAACAAAATTAACTCCTGGATTTCATATCCCAGGTAAAATAATCAAGGAAAATGATGAAAGTGTCAAAAGTGGAAAAGATAAGTGGTTAAAGAGTGAGAAAAGGAAAGACGACAGCAGTAGGATAGGGAGTTGAGTATAAAAGGTAGATGAAAATGTTAGACAGTAAAACCTATAATTTTCTTAAATTTTACAGTTTGTTTGTATGACTGAAAGTTAAGAAGTTTAATCCAGCTCACACAAACATGTCTGGTCTTATCTGAACCTCTTTTGTTATGAAAGTGTGCTGAATATATAAAAACTGAGTACATTTTACAATATTTTCAGTATTTCTTT
>VZTL01058766.1:916-11013 GCA_013400535.1 Scopus umbretta | reverse complement strand
CGAGCCTCCTGATGGTGAAGAGCAATCTTACTTATGAACGCTGGCACCTGTCATGTTAATTTGTACAAAGTTTTTGATTTAGCCTAAAAGAACACATTACACAGTGGATTTGGAGGAGTTAAAGGGAATCTGCAGGGTGACTTTAATCTTTATGTCTTTATATACTTGAGGGCATTTTACTGCACCTCTGCACGGCTTTCACTACACAATCATTTTCTGCTTTAGAAATGTAGCCATTTGGATCAATAGTTACAGTACAATATATTGTACTTCTGATGGGAGCCTCGCAGGACAGTTAAGAAGCACCACGGTAATTTTGCAAAACGCTTGGCTACACTCTGAAATATATTTCAAAAGTAAAGTTGGCAAAACATACAGTGTGCAAAATTTACAAGAGCCCTAATGAAATTGTACTTACTCTACTTACTTTTATTAAAAGTAAATTAGGAAAAATGGGATGTAAAGGGATGTTCCTTGCTTGAAACATGAGTGTTTTAATAGGAAGCTGTAAGTATTAAGGACTAGGCTATTTGCCTTTCTGAATTTGTTGTAGCAGCAGTTTTAAACTCCTGTGGAACACTGTTGGCTTGTTTGGAGGGATTTTAGAAGGGAAAGATTTCTAACTAATGTGATAAGCGTGCGTTTCCTGGGCTTGATTTAAAAGCAAGTAGGAAAAAAATGGAGACATTTTCTCAGCACAAAAAATAACAGAAGGTCTAAAAATACACGTCCCTTAAAGCGTTAACAAATGTATCCTGCGCGTTGCAGATTTTACAGTAAATTCTTTATCTATAAACAAACCGGGTTATCACAGCTGTTTATTGTACTGCTAGCCCTGATCCTAACCTTTATGTCTTTATTGCTTACATACCATTCCCTTGTTTATACGTCTGTACCAGCCTGTGCCCTTGAACTTGGCCCCCGCGAGCCCTGACCCGGCGCGCTCGCTCGCTCGCGCGGGTCACGTCGGCAATCAGTAAATGGGAGACGGGGCTGGCGGGCGGCCGGCGGGCAATTAACACACCGCCAAAGCCTCACTCGCCGCCGGGGCTGTCGGAGGGGCAGACCGCCGGCCACGGTCCTTGGCGCTGGAGCTGCGGCACCCTGGCCAGGCCGTGGGTTACGGCGGGGAGAAAATGAAAGACCGAGCAACGGGGAGGAGGAGAAAGGAGGAAAGGCAGACGGGATCCCCCTCCGTTTCTGTCTCGGCGTTGGATGCCAGCTGGACCGCTCGCCAGCGTCCAGCAAAACCGCCTGGAAAGCAGCGCTGGGGGCGACGCTAGGAGGGCTTCAGTCCTTCACCACCGCAAAAATGCCAGTCCCCCTCCCCTTTCAGCTGCCCAGCTAGGGCCTTGGCAGCAGGCGTAAGAAATGAAAGGAGAGCAGTGTGCTCTTCTGCACTTTTTTTTTTTTTTTCTTGTCTCCTCTGGCTGATAAGCTGACAGCCAGGCGTGCCTTGTTCTGATAACTCAGCAAAGTTTGGTTTTCATACAGACAAACAGCCCGTGCCCTCCAGCATCCTAGCCAGCAAGGCTTGAAGGGCAGGACGGAGCGGGCAGCGCAGGAGTAAGCAGGGACAGGGACGTGGCTGGGGAGATCTGCCTTCAGATCAATGATAAACTTCAACCGTGAGCCAAAAAGTACTTCACAGAACCCCTGATGTCCCACGCGGTGGATTTCGGTGCGTAAAGGATTTTGGCTCAGCTCAGTGGGTTGCGTCAGAGTGTTTGCCACCGGGAGTGCAGTCGGGGCACGCTGTGGCATGAGCCCAAGGCACGGACTCGCCGAAACGTGGGCAGCGCCAAACATGCTGGGGCAAACCGGTGTCGGTGTTCCCAGTGAGCTGTCCTCACCATTCCTCAGAGAAATCGTACTGGTTTTGGCTTCAGTTAGTTGAACGGGATCTTCTCTAAAAACAAACCCCCTGGTGAAAACATCTCCAGGTCTGACTCAAATCCTTCATTTGCTACTAAAAATAATGTCAGCGAATGGAAGAATTCATGAATTCTCCCAGGGAAAAGAAAAAGATGATCCCATTAACCTACATTACAGCCATCACCATTAAGAGATACCATTATCCTGCAGTTCCCACACTGTCTTGTCGGAGATGCTGCAGTCATGCCTGTAATTGTGTGGTAACTCCTGGCAAATGCTGACTTTTCAATAGACAGTATTGCAGCCAAGTACTTTGTCGGCTTACAAGGCCCGATCCGCGTAGCCTTTCGTAAGCGTTTGGCTGTTCAGGCAAAAACCCACCTCAAACCATGCTTTGGATCAGAGCTCCAGATCAGGATCGGGTCCCCCGCCATCGAAAATGATAGGATTTTACTGCCTTACAAGGTCGTGAGCAGTCATAATCGATCAATACGGAGGATGATACGAGTATCAAGAGTTTTGATGACATAATGTCGTGTTGTAGAAGTTGTCGTTTCACTTTCTAAAGTAACACGTACGTTTTCAGTGGCTGTTCTTCACAGATTTATTGATACTCAGCCACCAAAGTGAGAGTGCTAATGAGTGCCAATACTCAGTGAATAAGTTTAACTGAAGACGTCTCATTGGAGAATTGGAATGTTATTGTTTAATATAAAGTAAACATATATTTACATAGACATGGGCAATATTCTATTCTCTTAATATATTCTGTTTACTCATTTAGGCTCTGATTACAAGCATTCTGGTAAGTTTAGTAATCAAATTTGCATGTATTCGGAAGCGTGAATTTTCCTCAGCTTTTTACTTTGCGCTGTCCTTCTGTCTACCAGCCCAAGATTTTGTCTTGCTTTATTCTTGTGGGCTTTTGGTGTTTTGGTTTTTCCTCAGAGGAAGGAACTGCAGAGAAGTCAGTGTGGTTTTGCGGTAAAGGAGCGAGAGTGGTCCTTAGGACTCATAATTTGGCTTACTTCAGGTTCTCAGTGTTGAGCATAAGCTAATAATTCAATCCTTGTGCCTCAGTTTCCCAGCTGTGAGGTAGTGGTAATACATTACTCTTATGAGTAACGTGAAGATATATTCAGTAGTTACCTGCTGTTCTCAGGTTCGAAAAGGATGGTTTCGGAGAAGGGTGTTGTTGGGAATGTGCTGTTGGGAACCCACAAACCTCGCGTAGTCTTAATTGCGGTGCCAGGTGCCTGGGGGAAGGAGACCCTCCATTTCCTTCCACACAGCTCAAAAGGCAGTTGAGAAGCTCGTGATAACATCACCAAAGCAAAAGGACTTAGGAAGCTTGAGGTCTGAAAGCCGGTGGGACAAGACCTGACAACCTTGGCCTCCATTGGCAGGCTTTAAAAAAAACAAAAAAGGCAATAAATAGCGTTTCTGACTAAGTATGCTTCCTATAGTGCAGCTAAGTGTCCTCAGTCGCATCAGGGTTACCTGACCCCTAAGAATGCGGTTGGTGTAGTATCGTAGCCCTAAGTTAGCCATCAAAGAGTACCAGGCAAACAGCACGTGTTTAAAAATGTGCAGTTTTCATACCCATTTTAGTGGGTTTTTTCCTACCCTTGCAGGTTGTCTCTGGTTTTAAAGTTACTTCTCGGAAACATTCTCGAATCTACAATTAAGAAAATCCGTATGTTAAAGGCTGCAGTAAAACAGAACCTTTGTTCAGAGGTCTAAAAAAACCAGGTAGTAAGATGTGTATTTGTGTAACAAGGAATCAGATTTATGAAAACTGCTGTTGTGGCTTGTAATTTCAGATGAAACGGTCCAGTCTCGGGGTAAGAAGCAGCAGATGCTGCCATGTAGTGATGTGCAAACTCCTCTGTCTGCGCTGAGTGTATTTCTAACTTTGCTCTAATTATCAATCACTTGATTCATGTCAGACCACTCACATTTAAATCAAGTTTTTCTGCTATTTAGACAGGTACTCTGTAAACACAAGGAGACGAGGTGGTTTCTGGAATGAACGGGAATGGCTGCCTGAGCCCGTGTTCTGTGTGAACACATTAAAGGCAAGAGTCTTTCATGCTAAATTTGTATGGCCGTCTGCAAAAATTGCCCAATTTATTTAAGTATTTTCTGGTGGTGAGATATTTTGGGACACGGGGGTTGATAAAATGCATTAAATAAAACACTGCAAGTCGAATTTAAGTATAAAATGAAATTCTTTCTGTGTTGGGTTTGATGTTCTTAATTTAATCCCTGGTGGACAGTAGTCTGCATTACAAAACCTTCACACATAATTTGGCACAGTTTGGATGATTTGCAATCTCTCCCTTGCTCTCTCTGCAGAGGATGCCCTGAGCAGCTTCTGCGTGGAGGCTCAGTGACCTCTCCTCTCTCAGGAGGGTGGTCTCTTCAGGTCACTGTTCAGGTCATTTCTGCAGCAGAGTAAGGAAGCTTTGACTGTTTCTTCGCTTGTGTGGGTAAACAGAGGACTTTAATTTCCAGCACTACTGGTCCCTAACCTTCAGAAGCTAAGCAGTCACCGAGGGGGATGGGGAAGAGATGTCAAAAGAAAGTGCAGAGCAAAGAATGTAAAGAATTTTGCTTATCTGTGACAAGTTTCTAAGCGTGTTTGATTATGGTAATAAGGATACCTCATTAACAAAGGATTTTAAAGGCATGTACACCATTGATAATCAGCCCTGGCCAAAGTACAACGTACGTTTTTAACTTTACTTTTTTTTTTTTTTTCCCAATGAAAAATGTTTGAAATACAGCAGCACTTTAGTGTGAATGTGGAATTTCACTTGATGCCCGAGGGTGGGGCCGTGGCGGCTAAGGAAGGAGCTGTATCTCCTGAAGATAAAGTCCCCATTGCCGACAAGAGATGACTGTAAAACACTCACAATTCCCAATCCTTAAAACTCTCCCTAATTGCAAATCTGCTCATTGTTTTAACTTATCTGTGCCAGCGCTGTGCTGAATTAGTCCTTTGGAGTCCCTGAATGGGATCAAGGGAAGAGAAGAGGAAGGGAAGGATGGGAATGAGAGCAAATGAGAAACAGAAGAAAGCAAGATAGCCAGAGAAAAGGAAGGGGGGGCAGGGTTAAGCATAATTGCCCTTTGGCTTCCTATGGAATTATAAAGCTTTTGAACACTGTTGCTGAACCAGCCACGAGAACGTTTTCCGCATCCCTGCTGCATGGGAGGCGTCTGGTCTGGTGCTGGGGGGAAAAAGGAAAGAAAATGGTTCAGCAGGAATTTACCTCCACTGTTCGGATGCTTTCCAGCGTGTGTCTTGCCTGGAAACTGGCCCAGGGAATGTCGTCCCCCCCCCAGCGTCTGTGCCAGTCCCCCACGTTAGGTCCGTTGGCTATCTTCCCCCCCACTGCCCAGTTCTCCACTTGTGGGGTGGGAGATCCACCACCTCTGTGGTCACCCCCTTTTTTGGCCAGTTTGGCACTGTAGCAGGTGGCTGTTCTCACCAGTAAGCAATTTGTGGGAATTTACTCCAACTCCACCTGATACCTGGAGTATTCCTATTTTTGTACCCTTACTTACTTGCGGTACCCCTGCTGTTCTCCAGACTTCTTATCAAATGATTTCGCTGTCGGACACATTCAGATGACAGAAAGCCGCTTCTGGCGCCCTGTGGGTTCCTGTGTGGGTGCCTTTTTGAGTAGGAATGGACTTGAGCAGGAATTTTGTGTTATGTCAAGTGGGAGCAAAACGAAAACCACCTAGCACAGGGGTCTTCAGGCATGTTCCCGGTATAACATTTGGGTGCTGGCTGCCCAACCCTAAATGTGGTGGATATAACTTGGTATTTCTTCTTCTAGTGCCTTTGGGTTGAAGAAAGCTTTTTAATATCCACAGGCCTCTAATAAACTAAAGCTGTAACGAGGCTTTTTCTGTTTGTATTGCTCTTTTGTTGTCTCCTCTGCGCGTTTACCATTGATTTTTGCCAAACTCCCCTATACTGTAACTATGCAGTTATAAACTGGTGTTATTGAGGGGAACTGAGGAGAGAAAGGATAGCCATAAAATTACTGGTTGCAAACAAACACTGCGGCTCTACTTGGGCGTTTATCAGTAACACCTGGAGATTATTGCATACAACCTTCCTAATCAGTAAATCAGCCAGCCACCAGTTGTTTCCTTAGCCACATCAGACAAAAATGTAACAGCTGTTTAATTTACTTTTTTTTTTTATGGTAGGAAAGTCATATCCTGAATCGGTGATATCTTTATTTTGCAACTTGCTGCCATTAAATGATTTCTTTCTTTTTCTTTTCTCTCGGTGTCACCTGCTATTGAAGACGGGCGGATCGGTCTGTGTGCGCGAGGTGGCCTGATGTCATCTCTGAGGATGGTGCCCGCGTGGAAACCAAGCGAAACCCTCTTGGGCTTTCCCAAGTAAGTTGGGACATCCCCTCAAGTCCAAGGGGGGGCACTTGCTAACGTGAGCAGGAACTGAAAGAAGCACAAGCACAGCGCTGAAGCTTTGCAAGCTCTAGAAGCTCTAAAGCAAATGTCTTTGGTTGGCTTGAGACTGTGCAACGGCCAGCTACAACTGAATGGTTTATTGCCGTCTGGAAGTGTTTATTTTCTGAACATAAATTCAAGGGACAGATTCAAGGCATGTCTAGAAATAAAGCATATCATCATGTGAGCTAAGCTGACAAGGACAATTTACTGTACCCTGCATTCGTTCTGGGCCAATCGGAAGAGAAGAGGCTATTAACATCCTGAAATTCCCGCTGTTCGGCTCTCCCTGTCCCTTCACTGAACTCAGGAATGGCATGTATTAACCCCTTGAGGGCCTCCTGTGCACGGCGCACGTCCAAAGAAGGGACACTTGTTTAGGCCCGGTAGACATATGCAGTATGTCCAGCTCTTATTGACAGCAGCAGCAAACTGCTTTAAAAGCCATGACATGGCCTCTGCTGTCTGGAGGCCCAGCACAGGGTTAACATCTTTCCTAGAGGCAGTTTCGGTGCTGTAGATGAGCATTGACTTAGTCTGTTTAAATATGAGAGTTCACTGGTCAGCTTGACCTTGAATTCTCTTGCAAAGACAGGAACAAGTTGACATACTGTTCGTGTTTCCAGTGGCCGCAAAGTTCAGGGAATACAATGCAACTGCAGCTCACATGCCGTGAGCATCGCTTAGAGAAGGGAAAGTTCATTTCCCACTTTTTAAATCCTGCCAGCAAGAAAAGTAACAAAAGCAGAAGAGAGTAGAAAGGTAGAGCACAAAGGGCACAACAGCAGATATTGCAGAGGAAAGGTGCCATTCATAGTCGGGAACGTGTTATAATAAAATCCACAAGCAAAAGTCCACAGAGGACTGTTTGCATAGCAGCATTACAGTATCTACATGTGTAAATAGAGGGAACAGCCTTTAAATCCACGCTGCAGCAGCGGCTGCTGGGTCTTTTACCTGCAGCTGCGCTGCATGAGGTATTCCTCCTGACTCCGTGAATGTCCTTGTATAGGACAGCACAACCAGCCCTGTTCCAACATTGCAGCTCAGGGAAACATATTATTCTGGCTGTGAATGTGAGTTTTCTGTATACAGCACTGCAGAAAGGCAGGGCAGTTAACTGGTCTCCAGCTCCTCCTTTTCATCCTGTCCCCTCTCCGGGTGGTAGGAGGTACAGATTCCGCACAGCAGCTCGCTGCTGCCTCTTGCTCCCTGTGAAAAGCACACCTCTGCACCTCCAGCCCCTGCGGGAGCAAACATAAGCTGCTGCCTTGTGGAGTGCATGGGGAAAGGGAAGCCCGAGAGGAAATCTCCGTTTCAGCTTTCCTAGGTTTTCTTTTAAATTGAGGCTGGCTCGCATGTAGCCTGGTGAGGCTGAAGGCACAGCACGCCCGGGCACTCCTGCAGCCCCAGACCTATAGAGGCAAGAGCAGAAGCAGGAGTAGACGCTGGATCCTGGCTCGTGGGCAGCCCCTCAGAGAGCTTCTCTATTTGTTTATCACTGTGCCTAAGAACACATGGAGTAAATCCACACATATTAAAAACACACACGCTCCCCCCGCAGTTTGGTCCCATTTTTCATTCGGGAAATGTATTTCTGTATTTTGGCACAGAGTCATGCAGCAGGATCTCTCTACTATGTTGGCCTCTGCTATATTGGACATTTTATATATATATATAAAAATAAAAAAAATATATATATATTGGACATTATATATATAATATATATACAATGTCCACAGCTGTAATCAAAACATTTGTTCTCCTTTCTTCTCCCAAATCACTTGGGGTCTCCTTTTCCCACCAAGGAGCCGGTCTCATTCATCCCCTAGCTACTACACGTGGCTTAAGTATTGCAACCTTCAGAACTAGCCAGAATAAGAACCACAAAGAATCATTTATCTAGCATGACATATTTTATGCTCTTGTGTAAGTTTTCCTAAGGGACTTCTGAATGTCCTACTGGGTGACTGTAAAGACACCAAGGACTCAAAGTCATGGGTATCATCTTTATTACAAGCCCTAAAACACTCAGCACAGAGACAGAGGGAATTTAACTTTTCTGAAATTAAGATACTATATTGTCTCACCAAAGTCCTTCCACAGATCCCTTTAAGAGCAGAGTGGTTTGGGGCTGAAAGGATCCTAGTATTGAAATTTATCTTAATCTTCTATTACTATAGAAATGTTTCTGCGCTTTAAAAATACCCTCCCTATTTCTTACTTTCAGACTACACTAATCTCAAATTAGCCTTCTAAGCAAAGGTCAGGAGTGCAGGAGTGCAGGTCTTATTGGTTCAATTAAAGGAAATAACACAAAATCACACAAGCTATTGCAGAAGTCTTTGTCAACAACTTCCTGAATACTGAGAGGCTGCTCAGGCATGAGCTGTCTATACAGCCAGATAATGCTGTTATTAGAAACACATTACTGTGAGTTTTTGGTTTTTTTTTTTTAAATATACATGGCTAATAGATACATTCATCTCCTAGCTTTCACAGTAAAAGTCTTGGACTAGTGCTTCTGATTAATTATTAATGTTTGTCATCTTGTTCCCTTTTTCAGTGTGTTTACAACTTAGCCTTGCCTCTCTCTCTTTTTCCCAAAATGCTTGCACATAACAAAGCTCAGATAACTACACTGGTAGCTGTCGTACTATTACTCGCCGATGTCCTTAATAATGATGAAATGTTAAGTATAATGTACCAATAAATATTTTGGAGTTAGGGAACTGGCAGGTATGTGGGGAAGGCACTCTGTGTTAACAGTTGATATACTGTTGTTATGTTGATGAAAACTGGGGCTAATGCATTTGTGTAAAGATCCTCTTTTTAAAGTGATTTTCCTTTCTTTCTTTTTTTTGTTTGTGTCCTTGTGCCTGAACATCTGACCCTGGGGGAGTAGGATGGAAAGATTGTTTAAACAGCAAAGAATTGTTTATTTCAATTTTTCCCCCCTCTTTTTTTTTCCCCCTTTTCAGTTCTCTTTACAGGTAAATCACTCGCGATATGGAAGAATCTCAGAAAGTTCAAAGGTTTGGGGCAGGAAACGCCTTCCCTCCCCCCAAAGTTTGGATTCAGAGCTAAATTTATCTGAATGCTGTCATTTCCCTGCTTTTCCTCCTCTACCTCCTTCACTACATTCCTCTTTCTCCCTCCCGGTTCCCAGCCACCCAGATATTATCCTTTCCTTGACCTGCAGCTCCCCCTCCCTAGCCTTCCACCACTCTAAAATGTCCGGAGGCTACGGCTGAAGGTGGTGGTTTCTCCTGTTGGGTTGTTTGGGGTTTTTTTTTATTCCTGGGCCGTATGATAGTGAGAAATGCTCTATCATCCTTTACCCTCCGAGGCTGTCTCCGTCGCCAGTCACTACAAGCAGGTTCGGTGGCCCCTAAGGCGAAAAGGCAGCAGCGGTGGCCAGCAGAGAAGTCCAGGCTTGCTCGTGGCTTGCTGGGTGCAAGCGCCCGCCGGCGATGCAGTGAAGGGCCCACATAATTATGAGCCATTGCAATTTGTTTTAGGTAAAAGGATTCTGAGATAGGTGTGGAAGTTCTGCCAAATTTCCAGCCTGCTCCTGCTTTCTCTGACATGTTGTGCGCATTTGCATCACTTACCGCTATCTTGAATTGTCTGTCCTGGTAGGGAACACACGGAGTTCAACAAGATCCCTCTCTTTTTTTTCTTTTTTTTTTCTTCCCTTTTTTCTTTTTTTCTTTTTTTTTTTT
>VZTL01058760.1:11387-29089 GCA_013400535.1 Scopus umbretta | reverse complement strand
ACACACTGTGGCCTTGCAAGATGAGAATCTGATGGATCCTCAATTAGTTCACGGCATGATATATATGTATTTCAAGGAAAAAATCCGTAACAAAAAAATCCCCCGAAAGAGCCATCTCTCATTTGTACATAATATTTTGAAAGAATGTATGCAGAGAGAAAGCTCTGTGGTACCTTGCAGGTTGAATTCATTGAAGTCACTTTTCTTTAGAGATGCACAGAACATACCATTAAGTTTAGGGGCTAAGGTTTCAAATGAGTTGACTAACTTTCGTAATATGACCTGTCTGATTACCTCTAAATATGGTTGTCACACAACTGACAACTGGAGGAGGCTGACAGAGAAGTGGCCCTTCTTCAGGGTAAAAATACTGTCTGAGGAATGCAGTCAGTTTGACATGTGAAAATCAGTTTGCCTTTGATGAAAAATCAAAGTCCTGGTTTTGTGATAGGAAAATTTGCCAAATTGCTGTCTTTCTAATGCTAAACATATACAGTGGTTTATGAAAAATAATAAAAAAAAAATTACCTTGTGCTATGTCTCGGTGATACCAAGAGGTTTTCGCATTATTGGATTAGTGGAGGATTTGTGACAGACCCCTTTTTATCTGACATTCATTGCAGTGACGCGATTTTCACACACACGCCCTTCCCCCATCTAGGTTCTGGTTTTCACTTTGTATTATGTGTCAAATTCCCTTTATTTCTTTTCTTGTGGAAAAAAACTGCTATCTTGGACGAGTGATTTTGGAAGGAGTTCTGCACTGAACAATGCCCGTCTCACTCCAGCGTGCCGTCATTGTCCTCATCCCAGCCTTCATGGTGCTCCTCTGCAGACATGCAAGGGAAACACGTTTCCTTAACAAATAGGTGTTGATTCCTAGGGAGAAACGTTTTTAAAACTTTAAAACCCGAGGACGTAGAGTTCACTTGGCAACCTGGTGCAGCCATTCTGCTGGCTGGCTGCGCTCGTGGTAGGCAGGACGGGCTGCTTTGCTGCCTCCCCTCCCTGTACCTCATGATAGCCCAGTCCTCTTTGATGAATCCTGTCAAAATAAACCCTCTGTTGTCTCAAAACCTGAACTGTTAAGTGTAGGGACCTACTCTGGCTTATCGTTCATCCTCTGGTGAACGATGCCACCGCTCGTAGCGGTGGCGTTGTGTTCAGGCCCTCTCGCCACCAGCAGGGCCAAGTGGTTCGGGTCAGGTACTTGGCCGAACCGGGAGCCGGGTACATCCCGTGCCCTGCTGGGCCGGTTAGATTTACGGGCCGGGAGACGTGGTGCTCCGTGCAGAACGTAGGTATGGTCGGTGAAGCGGGAGTTGGGCCGAAGGCGAAGGCAGTCATGGGGACGTCGCCTTGGTGGAAATGGAGGCAACCTCTGGCGGGGGGAGCCCTGGGGAGCCAGCGCTACGCTCCCCGGGGTCTCTGGCAGGGCCCTTATCCCGGAGAGGTTTCGGGCAGCTTCCAGGGGCTGAGGCGGCTCGGATGCCGGCCTGAGGGCAGGCACAAGCACAGACCCGGGCACCCGGGGCGCCGCCGCCTTCTCACCCGGCGGGCAGCGCGGAGGCGGCGCCTTCCCCTCATGCCGGGCGCGGCCTCCCCGGGGACCCCGGGCCGCGCCGCCCCAGCAGCCCCGCTCCCTCGCACCCACCGGGCATCCTCCGGCCTCCGTCTGGGCCGCGCTGATACCGTAATCGCCCCGATGCACGCCGCCGTCCCGCTCCCCCCGCGCCGGCAGGGCCACGGAGGCGCGATGTGCCGTCCCTGCGCCGCAGATAAGCTGCGAGGTGCGTTTAAGGCGCACAAAGCCCGGGCCGCGCCGCCGCCGCCTCCCTCCCTCCCTCCGCCGGAAGGTAATNGGGTTTCAGGAAAAGTGGCCTTTTTGTTTTGTTTTTTTTTTTTGGTGGGCGGTGGTGTTTTGGACTTCGGATGGTGATTTCTCCGTTCTCGCCAGATGAAGATGCCTTGCGTTAAGCGTGCGCGCCCGCACTGCCTCAGCAAACGGGGTTTATCCACCGATAATTTCTTAAAGCAACATTAAACAATTACCTTGAGAAGATATTGAAAAGTTTGAAATATTTATATCGCCGTTTCACTTTGTCAAGTGTTCGCACGAGTAGATATATAGATATGATCCGGTAACTAAAAGCCTAATTAAAATTTGTTTAAAGCCAGGGGGGCATGCATTCTTGTTGACAGCAGCGGATCGATAGGGTAAGACAATAGAGCCCCATTATTTTACTTCCATTGACTGAACATATTGACATTTCAGGTTTGCGATTGCCTCAGTGAGCATGATGAAACGCTGAAATTCACGAACCAACTGTCTGGAGTGGCACATATATTACTGTATGTCATCTCTGCCTTCAGGTTACCTTATCACTGAAGCAGAATGGTAATGGATGGCAGCAGAGTACTTCAGAGGGGTTAGGGCTCTATCAGTTAAGAAGCTGACACATAGCAGGTTTCAGGAGTATCTTTAATTACACCTAGAATTATGTACAAGGGAAGATGGTCCTTGTTACCTGCTGTTGCGCTTCAGCATTTACAGGCTCAGAAGCAGACAGGATAACAAGGTACTTATGTGTCATATTTTATATACATGACTTGATACCTTAAACTTCTGCAGGAGCCCAAGGACTTTCGATCGTGCTGTTTGCATGCTCACCATGTTTGCCAATGGCAGCATCTCAATCCAGTCTTGATGCTCGAGTTCCAGAGCACCTGCTAGACCTTCTCCCAGTCTGAAGGTTGCAAAGGAAACAAAGAACAACTTTAAAATAAATGCACTTTGGGTTTCTCCCCCCGCAACGTGCTCTATCGACAATGCTCGGGGAATTCAATGCAGTGAGGCTATAGCAGAACGATATCTATACAGACATTTTTTTCCTTAGTGTAAGCACTGTAAAAAGAAATGTCTGTGCAATATGTGCATGTGTATGCATAATTGTATGAATTTATATGATTGCATATAAATGCATATATAAAGAAGACCCAGTGGCTGCAGAACATACAACGTGTCTTATTATTTCAAAGGCTTTCAGATGTTCTCTAAAATCTAGCTGACTGGAGAATGAAACCCATCAGGGTTAGGCAGAGATAGAGATTGAAATTAATTTAAAGCAGACAAAGAGCTAATATGAAAGAGCCACTAGTGATTTAACTCATTTTTAAAAGTAAGTGTAATGAAAATATAAAACGTATTCTGAGTGTGCCATCTACTCAGCAATTGTTGCCATCAAGTGGACTGCTGATGCCCTTTAAGATGGTAAAAAGAAAACTAGTCCTTTATACCATTTTCATGAAAATGTTAGGTTTCTGTTTGATCAGCAGGTGCTGTTGAGATGAAAGCCATGTGTAAATTTTCAGAAGGCCAAAAGTGTCAATTCAGAAAAGGAAAGTGATAAGAGAAAATGCAATCAGTTTTCCTGTTTTCAATTTGTGCAGGATTTGAAGAGCTGTTTTGTTAAACTGCTACATCTGCTCCAATATGAATATTGAACTACTTCCACTAAAAATAACACCCTATAATTTGGAAGCCATTGCGATCTTTTGTTAATGCAAGTGGGTTATTTAAAAAAAAAAAAAATCTATTCTGAAAAATCTCCTGCCTAATGTGCATTTTTGTTTATCGGCACTTTTATCTTCAGCAAATAAAATGGCATTATGCAATTAGGGCCATATCTATTTGGACTGTAAAAATGGCACTGGGTAGCTGAATGTCACTGTATTGGTAAAAGGATTTAACTCGTACATTTTAAAATAATTTTATTAATAAACTATGATTGTAGCGTAAAATGACAAGCGACTGCTTCCCCCTTGCAACAATACAGCTTTACCTACTACTGAGGACCTTGTACAAGGTAAAGGGGTGTTCAGAGGATGACGGAACATTCTTGGGCTTGTTTCATTCCTGCTATACCTGCAAATCTTAAGTTTGGTCTCATCAAGGATGTTTTAGTTAATGGGGCTTTTGGAGTAACTTTTTCCGTGGTTAAATGAAATGATTAAATCAGGCTCAAATGCATATATACAAAAGTATTTGCTGCTGTGGCGCTGCTAACCCAAGTGAGTTTTATGAACCTGGAAAGCACAGCATTGGTAGAGCATAAATTTTCTATCAGAGGCATCTCCAGAGAAAATAACACGATTGCTTCTTAATTTAAAAACAAACAAACAAAAAAACCCCAAAAAGGGTATGTGTTTGTTAATTTTATAACTAAGGATCTCAATGAAGATGCGATGATTCGCTGTTAGATCTGTAGAGCCCTGTGTACATGAGTAACCGTGTGCAGAATGTAATGAGAGCTTTTACTTCTTTATTTCAACATAGAGAATTACCTGGTTTTAATATTAGAATAGGTTTTAGCTGTTGGATTGTAATCCAGTAGTCAGGAACTCAGTTTTTTGGCAGGTGTCTGCATGGGAAAGGGCCTTGCTGATGCTTCTGTTTGGTTTTGCAATGGGATTTGTAAGCTTTTGACCTTGGGGGATTTTCCTCAAAGTGATCTACAGATCAGAAATAATTAAAATTCAATAAACTGAAATTTAAATATAGAATGGATTTTTGTGTGAGATCTGTGCTTGTGGTGGGTTGCCTAGAAGTCTGTGGCATGTCTACTTTATAGTTTGTATTCCAAAACATAACTGTGTGCACACATGTGCATAAATTTATGTTGAATGACAGAGGGATGATTATTTATACAGATTTTATCCAAAACTCTGTGCACTCCTGAAACATAACAAAAAGCCTCCCTCCCCAGAAGAGTGTTTACATCCCATGACAGTCACTAGATTCAAATCTTCTAAACATGAAAGTTGTTTCCTTTCCTCCAAACCTTCTTTTCCCCAACAAAGCTAACCCTGTTAAACCTCACCTTCTGTGGGACGTATACATAGTTATAGACATATGCACGAGAAGTAAATATTACAAAAAACACGGCCCATCGGGGCAAAATGTCTGTAGCCTTAAATAGCTTGCGCTGTCTGCCAGCCGCAGAAGCCGTGCTGAGGAGGCCCTACCTCGGCTGACCTGCGGATGCCAGAGCCTTGAGGAGCCTCGCGCTAGTGCTCAGCGCCTACGTGGAGATTTCTGCTAGCGAATATTACGGAGCAAATGCTCTGTCGTAGCGTGTTAGCGGAGATGCTGTCTGCCTGAAGAGTTTTTAAACCAGGGGGCTTCTTGGTTTGGTCATGGGATTTTTTTTTGTACTTTTCACAGGGGTTGGGGTGGAGTCCAACCTCAAAAGAAAGATTATAGCTGGATGTGGAGTATCCAGATTTTCTTATCTACATTTTCTGAACACATTCATGGGAGTGCTCTGTTTTTCTTATTCTGTGCCAAAAATGTTGCATGCAGTTTTGCTGTTCCTATTGAATAGTTGCCATACTTAACTCCAGTGGTTGTGTATGGAAATGTGAATATGGAAAGAAATCCTTTCATGCTCCCTTTCATTTTCTGTAACACATTTTGGGATGCCTCAAAAGGAAGGGCTTCCTAGGTATTAGAAATATTTCTGAATACACACAAAGAAATTTAAAGTTCAGCAACTTGGTTTTGTTTATATGTAGGTTTTGGGCATGTGTGATATGGTGGCTTATTTAAGCAATACTTTTTTTTTACTCAGTATTATTTATTGAATGTAGTTATCGTAAAAGCACAGTTGTGTTTTACAGAACTGTACAGCAACAGTGTTCCTGAATGAACCCATATTGCAACATGCTGATACGGGATCTTCATGGGATAGTTCATGATTTCTTCAGACCTTTCAAGAAGGCATTTAACTCATTGCCACTTTCCTGTCCATCAGGACAAGGTAGACTGTGGTGCTTATAATAAATATCCAGAGTTCATGGAGGATAATGGGTTCTTTCAGAAATTAGGTTGCTGCCTGGAAAGACAGAAGACTCCACCTAGTGGAGTGGAATTAATCTGCACACAGTGGCAGGCAATGGCATATAAAAATAGATATTATTTATGAAAAGCCAGGTTGATGCAGTGTGTAAAACCAGGAATTTTGACAAGCATTCGGGGAGATGGTTGCACGACCATTACAAATGGTACAAGGCTGTAGTTACTTTTGTAGCTCTAGGAGGCATAAATATGTCTGCCTTGTTGGATGTTAATATACAATTTACATAAGTAGTGGTCATTACCACTAGCCATTTCCTTTTGTGATTCCTTTTACTTGCAAACCTACTGACTACATTTTTTGATTTCTGATGGTGACCACACAGGTGCCCCTTTCGGCTGTGGCCCGGGTGTCATTTTAAATAGCTTGGGCAAAAAGCCCGACTCCAACTCCCCAGACTTTTCCATTTTTTTCCATAATTATTTATTTTCCAGAATACGTTTTCTGTTTTTCATTTTGCTTACTTCTGTAACGGAAGTATCAGGATGCTGGTTCTTCATTCTGTCATGGTAGGCTGGGTGGCATGTTGAGTAAATCTCTGTGCTTTCTGGTAGTCCAAGGTTTAACAATCTCTCTTACGAAGCATCAAATTATAGTGGGTTTTGTACGTGTGCTTTGCTTCCCCATTGGTTTGGTCATGTTGCGTTACTAGGATGGAATACCATTAATTTTAAAGCTGGGATACAAGTGAACACCCATCCTGAGCAGCAGAGATACTGTCCTGAAATCCTCTTGGAAAATTCATCCCAACATTGAATCACGCATGCGTTAGACAAGTTTGGGAAGAGAACTGCCCTAGACCAGCTCAGGCTTTGACAGCGAGAGTGGGTGAGGCTATTGCCAGAAAATGAGATGATTAGGATGCAACAATGGAGACAGAATGATACCGCTGCAGAGGATATTTGGGAAGAGTGCTCCAAAGGAGTGCTTTCAGTGACATCCAGGTGGGGTTTGTTGCCAGAGCCATTAAAGTGTAGTGGTGCCAGAGAAAGCTGCCAACAAATTTAGGGATAATGGCACCTGCGGGTGTGCTATCAATGGATGGTAGTGCCAGGATGATTTTTTATTTTATTTTAATGGTGTCATTGCTAAAAGTATTTAAGGGTAGTGTTATAGAAAGGGTTTTAGTGAGTGAAGTCACCGAATTCTAGGAACCATTAAGCAAAAGCTGTTTCATGACTGTACTATTTATTATTTTTAAAGCTTGTTGGCAAACCACTTAATGCTGGAAAAGCATGCTGCAACCTGTATTAAAGCATGCTGCAGATGAGCAAGGAAACCATCGTACTGAACTGAATAGCCTAGCCTAGTTTCTGAATGTTATGTGCATTTCATGTGCACCATGATAAATTAATGCAACTCTATGGGTCAGCAGAGCTTGTAAACATTGAATTAAAGTACTGGAGCTCAGATCTTCCATGGTATTCACATGCCAAATTCTACTGAAGATGGTGTTTCTTTTGTCTAAACACCAGTCTGAGGATCTGGACCTTCAGGCTTTCTATGCTCCCATCTCACGTCTGTGATCTTAACAAAACTTTGCTGGAATGATTCTCAGACTTAGATCCAGATATGGCCCTAATGACATTATCTTATGTAAGATTAAGTGGGCTGGCTCAGGTCTTAAGGTAAAGTAAGTCATTCACTTTGAATTGTAAATGATAGACTTACCTGATGAAGAATTCCACATAAAGGAGAGAAAAAGTCTATTCCTTCTGTAATAATATTCTCAGAGGTTCCCATTGAGTCCGTGGGACAAGGATTCTCAACTTCTGTACACCAAGAGCTTTGTTAGGCTGTGGTTAAGCCAACTGCCCACTCCAAAAATTTCCAGAGAACTGTACAGCTACAGTAAATAACAGCTACAGTAGTTTTAAAGAATTAATCAATATATAATTTCCCTTCCAGGTTCTGAGATTTAGTCATCCCATCCTTTTCCCATGAAATTCCTGGGAGGTTTTGATGTTAATTTTTTTTTTTTTTTTTTTTAAAGAGTCCAGGCCTGAATGTCTCCTCTTACAGAGCTATTATTGGCCACTGTTTTTATTATCCCGTAGCTTCTCTGGGAAGAGAAGGGTGGGCAGGACCCCAGTGACACTGCAAGTCGTCAGTGGCCCAGTCGGCTCCCCAGGAGGTCACAGGAAGCAGGTGGCTGTGTTAATTGTCCTCGCTCCCAACTCTTGTCCTTCCTGGAGGCAATTTAGAAGTGGTCAGGAAGTGTCAGGCCTACTGTGTCCCCCCCAGGTTCACTACTTCATGTGTTCATCATAATTTGAGGTATCTGCCAGGCAAGGGAAACTCCATAGGAGTCCTTACCGTCCTTCCTGAGCTACCTGGCTGGGAGGGCTGAGTGCCGTGACTGCAGTGTGTGTTTAGGATTGCAGCTGGAATCCAGCAGAACAACAAAGAATTCTATTTAAAAAAAAAAAATTAAGAGGTATTTCCCTAACAAAGAGCACCTTCTTTCTTTCAAGCTAGTGGTAAAAGTCCTAGGTAAGAAAACTACAAAAACCCATGAGGTGCATGAAATATTGCTGGAAACTGTGATCTGCTTTTATCTGGTGAGTGGAGGATAGGGAATGTAAATGCGTTTTCTGCCTAGGCCAGTCGGGTTTTAATTGTCTTTGTTGCAGCTGCACCATCACTAGTCCTGGATCCCTAAATGGCACTTGGTGCTGTGCTTTGGAAAATCAGTTCGGGTCCTGCTCTTTGGATGGGCTTCTTGTTAACCATTTGGTTGTTTGTTTTTTTTAACAGTCAAGGCCCACAGCATTGCTGAGTAAGTTGCTGCACGTGTTGTACCCAATGCTGTAAGCCAGGTTTTCAACAACCAGTAATGTTTCTTTTGGAAAATGTCTTTCGGAATGTCTTTTGGAAAGTATCCACTTACGTTGGAAGTGACGTGAGTTAAGTAATAAATATCATACTAGTTATTTATCTGCCATATGCATTTTGGGTGAAAACTCCGAGCTTCTGCTCAGGTGCACTCTTGGTTTTACTGAGACTACTTGCCTAAATAAGGTGGGCTGCAGGATAATGTGGCTGGTGAATCATACTGGTTTCTGAATCACTCTTACAAAATAACAGCCTGAAATACTGACAAATAATGAGCATATTGTGCTTGGACTTGTACGTTATTTAAAGAATAGCATTTTAAAGCAGAATATTTTGTAAAATGTTCGTTTAAAGACCACTTTGCAATTTACTTCCATCAAACCCGTTGTACCAGGGAAAATACCTCCTTCAGAAGGGAAAAGGTGTCAGTATTCTGTAAGAATATCTGATTTTTATCCAGCTATTTGCTATTTAAGCTCCCTTCTTTTCAGTGCAAGGAGATCAGCTGACAACAGCAGCAACCAAATCATGTTTGCAGCTGGGCAATTACAGTAGACCCTAAGATCTGCGACTGTCAACCATGAATGCAGATGCCTTCAAAGTTCTGTTTTTCTTCCATGTGGAAGTCGTTGGCATGGAACAGATGCCTTCATTTTGGAGAAACCAACCTCTGGATATAATTGGTTCTCTCTTCTCTTGTCCTCTAGGGACAGTGTCTCACAGATGAAATTAGATGAGAGGAAAAAAAAAGACACAGGCACACATGCTCACACATGACACGAAGCAGGAGTTTTCGGGATCTCTGTTTTGTCACGTGGAACTGTTTTACAGCTGGAAGATTTCACTCCATTTTTAGCACTCTACACACATGATGATGATGCTGTATGAAAAACATGCAAATTAAAATATATATCTGGCCAAAGTTTATTATTAATCTAGGCATGCTTGCTTAGAAATTAGACAAGCATAACCAGCTCATATTACTTTAGCGTTAAATGTTGACTTCTGCGTGCTATCTATTGATGCCGCAGTCTCAGAAATGTAAAGTTAAATGGCAGAAGAGACAGGATGGTTTAAAGAACTTCTGTGGCAGTGGTAGAATCAATGTATTTTCATCAGATGGTTTGCCGGTTGTTAACACAGGAGGGGAAAAAGGAAGTAGACTTAAAATTTCACCTAGCATATAGGTATTCAATTAAGGAAGCACGTTTACAGGAACTTTAGCAGAGTTGGTCTGATGAATACCCGTGATGAGCCATTGCTGGGAGTCCTGTGGCAGGGTACTGAAAAGCCTGTGTCCTCTTACTGCAGATACCTAAAATGGGGTGATGGTAATGGAAATTGACTCTAAGAGAGGAGGAGAATCTGTCTACCCTGTACCCGTCAAAGGCTTCTGTCATTCCCTCTCCCCTCCAGTGTAAAAGCTACCAAATCATTGTGGTTTATGTTACTTAGTACTATTAATATAAATTAATACCAACTTTGGGTTACCTTAAAAAGCTCAGTTGTGAACTGTGACAGTCAGCCAGTGCTGTGTAAAGAGCTGCAATATCCTTGGGTAGAGTGGATACCTCCAGGAGGAGAGTGCAGCAGGGATCAGGGACTGCCAGGAGAGAAACTACTGCTGCTGGTGCCCAAGAGCTTGGAGATCTGCCATCTCTGAATGCTTTTTCTTTCTTAAGTTTTATTTCCTAGCATAAGGTTCTTTTATATTGCAGTTTAACGTAACAGTCCAGTTCAATCACCACTGTAAAATTTATCTGGCCAAATGCAACTCTTGCATGAATTGCTGGATGAACAGTAGGCGTGTGGTTGCTTGAAGATGCTGAAGCCTTTGTAACAGCATAGGTAGGTCCCGCTGGTAGCATATCGATGACCTGTATTCTGAACCTGATTTGCAGATTGTAATGGCAATTTCTGTTATTTTACATGAGGAGTTTACTACTACTGTAGTATTTGCATCTCTGAAAAGTTGAGCAGAAACATCACCAGCAATGAAAACTGGCAGGAGTTATCTTCGTCCTGCCTTGGTCTGGGGAGTTGGTAGAAGGCAGTCTGCCGTTTAGACACTTGATGTAACTGAGAAGCTGCAGTGTGCTGCGGTCCGTTGTTTCCCACTGACACCCACGAGCTGTGTGGGTGGAGGGCATTCACTAGGACTTCCAGCAGTTAGAAGGAAACCCAAAGCAAATTTAATTTTGAACCAATGACTCTTCAGCTTTTCTAAAGGAGTAGGGAGGTTCCTTGGTGTAGGACTCCAGTTCTCCTATGCAGAACTTCAGTGCAATAGTGTGCTCTTCGCATTGTGTTTCTGAAGAACCACATATTAAGGGAAGAATTTAACCAGAGAAGTGCTTAGGTGATGAAGGGATTTCTGGCAGTAACTAAGAAGTGCAACAGTGGTTGATTTCTTTTGAGGCAGATCCTGACATTTGTAGTCTTTACATCCTATTAATTCCTTGAAAGATAAGCTGATACAACAATGATTTGCCAGGGCCAATGGCTCTTCTAAAAATCTTGGCTCAGGGTATATCCCCCTTCCCTCCACATATAAGATAAAAGCACTGTGAATATGAGGTTAACTGAATTCAAATAGAAGACTCTCTCGAGTTATTGCATTCCTTAGAAAATAAATACATTTCTCATATGGTTGAGATTGATCAAAAAAGTATTCTGTATGCCAGTGATTACATTCCCATCTGTGATTAAGGTTTTCTGTCTGCATCTGGTTTTCACATTATATTTCTGTAACAAGAATCCTTTATATGGCAGAGTTCACTCTCTGTATTTTCTATTAGCTGCAGCTTGAACTACTGCACGGATCGCAGATTTACACATGTGGTTTTCATTACTTCATACCATTGAGAAAAAGTAATATTTGTTTGGGAAAGTATGTTTTTCAGAATTTCCATGGTAATACAACATGTTGATCCCTTTTTATAACACTCTTGTAAGACTACAAATTGTTTGATGCATTCTACTTTCAGTGCAGTTCAGACTTTAGACAATTTTGCATGTACATTTGAACAACAGTGGCAGTTTACAATTCAGGAGGCAAAAATAAATTTAAAAAAGGAGATTAGTGTAGAATGGGTATAGCAGAATGCATCCATCAACTTTGGAAAATGTGGCATATAGAGAAAATGAACGTGGGGCTGAAAAAAAGGAAGAGTAGTAAGTTAAAGTGATGTCTTCATTGTAAAGTGGACAACAGATGGGTACTTTTTTTTTTGAGTAAGATTCTTTTTTTTTTTTTTTTTGTACAGTAAGAGATTTAAAAACCTTTTACCAGCCATGGAGAAGGAGTATACTATTCAGCAGTGACAAATTTTGAATTCTTATATGTTACATAATTTAACATATTTGATCATAATTATTTCTAGCGGCCAAATTAGTAAAGGTTAGCAAAACAGGAATACATCTTTACAGATGGCTGCTGTGTGTAATTCTGAAGCCGAAATACAATGTTAATTTAATGTTGCTGTGCTATCGTCCCTCAGTAGAAAACTGAATGTTTAAATTATGTCGGTGAAATTAATAGGGCCACTTGGTCAGTGGAGGATTTTCCAGTTTTGGTAGGGGCATGAGTTCATGGCCCTAAAACCAGATCAAACGATAACAACAATTTAGGGAATGTTGTATGCATTTATGGAAATGTAAAGTGTTATGCAAAAGTGTGGACAACTCAAAAATACACAGTTCATGATAAGGCACAACTGAAAGGTGAATTTATTGCCTATATAAGAAAAGGGTGACAACTAGAGAATTTCATGCAAAATAAAAATAATTTTAGAAAAGTAGTTAATGAACCCAAGTTTGGGAGTCCTAACCACATTTTGGAGATTATTTTCCAAATGCCAAAGGCAGTTGTGTCATATTGAAAGCTTCACAGTTGCCAAATCCTGGGTAGAGTCCTGCAGTCCTTGCACACCTCTCATTTTCACTGAAACCAATAGAATTTCGACTTGTGTCAGGGCTGCAGGGAAACATCCGACCACGAACATGGGAAAGAAGGGACTTTGAGTGGTGAACTCCTTTGTTCTGTAACCTTAACTTTAACTTGGGAAGGTTTGTTTTGATTTGAGGAGGGTGCTTGTTTGCGGGAAAGATTGCAATTCCTAGCACAAACATAAATGTGCTCTTTTGCAAATGCCCTTGGGCGATCCATTTTTTTGCACCAAGATCTAGTCCAGGAGAGGGTTGGGGCTGGGTTCTCTGTTAGATGCATGCAGCTGCAACCAGATCCTTATGCATGCTTAACTTTATGTCCCAAAATACCTGAATAGTGGATGCAGACTGAAGCATGTACGTAACTGTGTGTGCCTGGCTCTGAAAATCTTTCTGCCTTGACATAATTACAAACCCCTGAAAAGCATATTAATGTCTTGGAAAAACTGACAATGCTGTAATGCAGCCTCATACGAATGACAAAGTATTTGTGTAACCCAAATAAACAGGTTTTGTAGGTGTTGGAGTGGGAGGGAAATTGCCTTTTCAAAAGTGGGAGGATGATTTGTAAATATATCAATAGCTTTTTGATCTCCCTTTGTTTAAATGTGTTTGCTGTTATGACTTACAAATCCAAATTAGAATAGCGATGTATAATTGCAAGGTCTGTATTTTTAGTAACCATGTTAGCTTAATAAATTATTCTCTAGAGCTTCTCTTGAACCAGGTAAAGTATGTAATACTGTATATTATGTGAATGTATTTGAAACCAAGCATTTTTACAGATTTAGCTAATGGGTGTTTTCATGGTAGAATACAGGCTGCTCTTAGTTTGTTGCCCTCTATATGTCAACTGTTTTAAATGAGCAACTTACGAAACAACCCTTGTTGAAGAATTAATACAGTTTTAAAGTACTGCCTTACATTAACTCAGAAAATGTGGGTAATTGATTGAGAATGATAGCGTTTCTGTCTTCCCTGTTTATTTAAAAGACTGCTATTATCATGCAAATGAGGGGTGTGGTGCTTCAAACTGGCTATGATATGTGCTTCTTTTTTTTTTTCTTCTTTTTTTTTTTCATTTGTTGTTGTCAATAGAAAAGATTGGTCTCTGGGCTGGTGAACATAATATCTGTCCCAGTCAGAAAAGGAAAGAGGAAATTAGCAGAGCGGTTGGTGGAGAATGATATCTGTCAAAAGAAACACTTGGAGAGCACTGAGTTTAGTGATAGGTGACTGCCGGAAAAAAGGGAACTTTGAATTTTGTCAAGGTAAGGAACAGAAAAATATTTGATTTTGTAATGTGCATACCTTTTAGAAGTTATTTTTAATGACTGTACCTTGCCTTGTAAACTGTAATTAAAAAAGGTATCTTTCCCTTTAGCCTGCAAAGCGTCTGCCTAAATCAATGAAGGTGGTGTCTTCATTTCAATATCACTGAGAAAGAGTGCAGCAGTGCCAATAAAAGCCGTCAGTGTTCTAAAATCTTCTTGGCTTAAAAATACATATATGTGAAATTTTTAACTGTGTTTTTTGTGGTTTTGATGACATTGATGCTCTTTATGTGGCATGTAAATACTACTTGGATGGGCTGTGTGAAAATAATAAAGTTAAGTTTCCTGAACAGTGAATTCAAACAGTATTTGCAAACAGGTTAAGGGACAGTTGTAATCACACTGGCAAAATGTTTGCATTTGTAATTTAGCAGAAGCCTCTGGTAAAGTCATTGCATTGGGAATCTGTGATACATTTGATTGAGATGATACTGAGACTGGATATTTTGCTTCTTGTCTGCAAAGATTGTTACCATCCTGGAAAAGTAAATCTGCTACGGCAGAACAAAATTTCTAGATAACCCATGACTGTCATTCCTGTTTTTACCGTAACTACATTTTTTTCTCCTAAAATGGTGTGTCCAGATGGCACGAAACTACAAAACTGATTGTAAGTGCTTTCCAACACCCTGATACTTTCTTCCTGTGTTGGACCATTTTGCCTATGACTTAACTTTGATAGAGCGTGATACCAAAATAAAATGAACAGCGTCTCAGTACTCCAGGCTGTGCTCAGGTTAGTTTTAAAGGCAACTAAACCTTGGTCGTATCACTCGTCTCCCCACCCGAGACACCGTGGCCTGCGCTGCTCCGTGGGGTGTGGAAAGGAGATGGAGCACAGCTGAGAGAGCCAGCAGGAGGCTCTGTACATCGCGGCGAGGCAAGGGGCTGGGGCTGAGGTTTTGCGCACCAGTGTGAACATGCTTTTAAAAAATTACATCCTATTAAAAATGAATTTGCATTCTAATTCGAGTTCCTAGCTCAGTTTAAAACAAGTAAATGCTTCTCTGGGACCTTCCTGTACACAGGCAGCATTGGAAAAGAATGAATAATCTTAGCAGGGTTTCTTCTTGCATTTTTATTTTGCTAATTTAGCAGTGTATAGCTTCTGACTAATTCTCCTTTTTTCTATCTACAGTTTATTTTTCAAAGTGCAAGTATACCCCTACAGGTGGTTGTTGGTTGGTTTCTTTTGCCATATGGGTCTTCATAAAGGATTTAAAAAATAAATAAATGTGAAAGTAAAGATTTCATGCCTGAAGCATGCCGTGCTGGCATACTAATGAGAAGCTTATTGTGGTTTATTGCTGTCGGAGCACGTGCAAGATAATGGAAATTTCCTACAACTTAGGAGAAAGGCATGTTTTCTAATAGTACTCATTTTTATAGAAAGAGGGAATGAATATGACTGAAATTCACTTCGCCTATGTAAAGTCCAAATGATCTGGTTGTACTACTGAAATATTCATAAGTGGGAGGGAGCAGCATGTTCTCTGTCTTGTTAACCACCAGGCAGGTCAGGCTGCCTGTATCACCTGGGTGCAGGCACATCTCTGCCGTTGTGAAGTTGCTGTGTACTGAATGATTCCTTTTCCTGCACAGTTCTGTCAGTGTAGCCTTACACCAAAACTGACACATCCTCTCAATAACACAACTTAATGATACGGTAAAGTTTTCACCTTGGTGATGAAGATAATCCAAAACGGCTTTGTAGCTTTTTACAAAATAAGAGTGGTCAGTGGTGGTTAGCAATTGTTAGATCTTTGGTCACTCCCATTTTGACATTTGCTTGAAGTGAGGTGACTGGGTAAGGTACCTACATCTGGATGTATGTGTTTGGTACACGTTCAAAAATTTTAGTCTTAAATGGCCAAGAAGCTCCATGTTGAAATTTGGATGAGTGATTAGAGATGAGGCCAACACTCTTATAGCTTAACTTATTATGGACTTTGCTGTGCCCAAGAAGATTTCACTTACTATTTGAAACCAAAATGAAATAAAAGGCAAAATAAAAGGTGTTTGAGTCTATCACTTCTTTGAAGCAGTGGCCTCTTGTAGCGTTAGGCTACCTGCCTATGCTTTTGTGATCCCTTTTGTGCATCCTCATCCATCTTTTGCTGTTGCAAAGTTGTCTTTTCTTGGTTTCCTTTTTTATCCTGAAGACAATTGTTTGCAGTACCTATGTATCTTAAAGAGTACAACTGAAATAAACCCCCCCTCTAACATATAACAGATGCAAAAGGGGACGAGTGTATTATAGACAGCGAGTTGTCATTACACAGCTCACAATCAGATTTTCATCTGTTCATGTGGTGCACACCTGTGGCTCGCTGGCGTTGCTCTTGATTGGAGTGTGAGAGATCTTAATGAAAAACAAAGCCGGGATGACAAGAAGAGACTCCACGGCACACACGGGTTACTTCACACGTCGTAAGAAAGTGAAATTTGAAATGTGCTGGTTTGGAGAGAATGCCTCGTGATGAGGGAGTGTGCCTGGGTGACTCTGCAAAGAGAACTGGGGCCCTGCTCATTGCTGCCTTGCAAATAAGGCGTTTTTCTCTGTAGGTCAGGTTGATTTGGACCAGTTGAGAGCAGTGGCCGATTTCCCTGCCTTACTTTCTGAGCCAGTAAGAGTATCCTGGGCAGGAATCCAGCTTCTGAAGTACAAAGAAAATAACCCATAATCTGTATAAAATGCTAGCGGATGGGGAAGGGAGGAAATTTACAGAGAATAACGGAGTTTGAGAACAACTGTGTTAAAAGTAGAATGTAAGGGGAGTGTGTGTGTGACATCAGTATTTATTTTAATTTGAAAATACGATCTTTGAAACCTTCGAGGTGAGCAGAGGACGAGCTCTCACAATGTGATATATTTATTAGTAAACTGAAACCAAGCACTCCAGCTGAAGCTGAAGTTCCTTTTTCAAAGTGATTTTTTTTTTTTTTCCCCCCTGAGTTTGCAGAGTTTGGGTTCTTCCCCCCCTCCCCTTGGTAATGTACTGTGGCTCTGATAACGTTAATGGGCTTTGCCCCACATGGAGCAGCGAGTGTATTGTACCACTGCTCACTGATCCCAGGTCAGTGTGATGCGTGAAATCAATTTATTTGAATCTCTTTGCCTGTATAGGAATTTGGCGGCGTGCCAGTTGTTTTCATTTAATGTTCTTTGTGTTGAACACAGACAAGCAGGCATGCTTTTGTACTCCTCTTTCTTCTGGGCTCTTCTCTTTTCAGCCAATATTCTATTCTGTGGATTTTTCAGAAAGAAGTGGGAATGTGTTACCTTTTTTAAAAATCATTTTTGTTTAAATAGCCTTTAAAGAGCGTAGAAACTAGGTCAGTCACAGAGCAGCATGCATAGGGTTTTCACTGAGTATAGGGGGGAACACCTGCCTTTCCCCGTTTCTTAAATTTGGGGAAGAAGAGAGAGAAAACACTGCTCTATTTTTCTAATGCTTGGTTCTATGATTTATGTCCTCTTGTAAGACAAAGACTCTTCAATAATACTTAAATCAGAATGATTTTATTTCTAAATAAGTGAATGTCTGGCAGTTGGTTGGACGAATCGGAAATAACTTTTCAGGATCCTTTTCATTTTGAGCGATGACCTTAAAGTAAACATTGATTTGGGAATCCTTTGCCTCATCTTTCTCTCTGCTCTTCCCCCCCC